>PVJI01002071.1:0-43998 GCA_004026765.1 Micronycteris hirsuta
TTTTTCCACAGGCTATTCTTAAAGTTATTTGAGAGTAACCTCAGGCAGCACTTGCAAATTTAGATAGCATAAATATTTCCAACATTCAGTTCAAAAATACAAATTGATTTTATAGGGTAATGCTTTATTAAAAAAATAAAACCCTTCTTTATTTCAAACACTGAAAGACCTAATGTCTTTGTACTATGAATAAACTATTTTTGAAAACTTAAAAGACACCTATAATTTCCCACTTAACAGTAAATATTGCATGCAAAAGACTCTAGCAAAGTTTCTAAATAAGTATTAAAATGACCAGCTGATCAGCAATTTGCATCACTTCACAAAAAAAGATTTGACAGTAAGTTACTAGGTCTGTATATGCATGCAACAGCATAGTATGTTCAGAGTCAAAAAATAAAGTAAAATGCAATTACCCTAAAAGACATTTCAAGATTCTCTCCACCCCAGATATCCATTCCTGCATCGTAAGTTCCTATCTCTTCAAAGTAGTTTCTGTCAATAGAAAATAGGCCACCAGCCATAGTAGGGGTCCTAGTTGAAACAAAAAACAAAAAGAAAAGAATATCTTTTGAAAACAATGTGTGGAGTTTAATGAGAGTAGCAAATATTTCTGAGACATTCTAAATTAAAAATAATAGTACTCAAAAATCTCAAACTGGAAACATAAAGCCAAGGTGAAAGAGGTTTTAAAATTAATAAATAGCATTTTATCATATTTTCTGTAAAACTAAATTTAGATTACCCTCTTTTTCTTATAGGTTATCATCCAGACACATGGAAAGAACAATGGGCACTTAAGATGGGGTACCTATATTCCTTCTCAAAGAGAAAGCAAAGTTAGTGCGCTCAGCTTTGAATACTACACCTTCAGAGATTACTGGTCATGAAAATACCAGCTGTGAATTTTGTCATCTAATTATAAATCATTTTAATGTGAGCTCCAGAAACTTGTGGACAGGGTTTTTCTATGAAAAGATCTATAGCCTATTTAAATATAAAAATATTAAATACTATAAAATGTTTATAGACAATAAATATCTAACAAGAATTACAAAAGTATTTTTAAACATCGTTTTTCCATCTAATCAATTAATCTGCTTACCTAATTAAAATAATACAATCAATCAATAATACTAGAGAAGCATACATCCTATATGTTATTCAGAGGTTTAAAGTAAATTTGGCACAGATGCTAAAACTTTTTTCTAGGAATAAATGCCTTTCATTCCCCCATTCAAAATGTTTCTACAGGAACTAAGAAGTCAATGTTTTAGTTTTAAATGGTTAATTAGTTAATTTTTAAAAAATCATTAAAGCAATATTGAAGTGTTTCTATATAAGTAGATAAATTAAGACTAAAAAAGAAAATTCTAGTTGTTCAAAACTGTATCTATACTGGCAAAGATTATTTTGAACTGTTAATTGCCGTATAGTGGTTTTCAACTTTCTTAGCACATTAAGCAGAACCTGAGGCACATTTTTAAAAGATGCACATCCATGCTTGGGTACCACTCTCCACAGCTCAGATTTAATTAACAGGAGGTGGGGCCAGACGTTGGGTACTGTGTAACATACCCAAGATGATTATAATGTGCTGTTAAGGATGAGAAGCACTGATCTAGTAACTTAGATTTGGAATGCTCATCTAAGAAGTCTGAGATTGGTTAAAAAAAATGTTTTGCTTCTCTTGAAATTATATCCTCTCCTGCCACAGGGTATGCTCACATCCTCTAATTAAATAATATAGTTCAAAGAAAAACCACCAAATAATATTGCACTTGGGTAGCTACCATATTGCAAAGGTCCCAATTTCTCCCAGAGCTCTCACTGTTTTATACTCAAGTAATTAACTGCCCATCAGCTGGAGAAGCACAGACTCACATAGTCTCAAAGCTGTTTTATTACGTCTGGTCTTGCCGGGTTCCTATCAGGAACAGAATCATTGACCCTCTCAGTTATAATGAGAAACACTAACAAAGTGAAACAGATGGTAATTATGGTTGCCACAGCCCTCACCTGACTGGGGTTTTAGAACTCCATGGTAATAACTATATAAAGTATTACAGTGCTGGGTAGCCTACTTAATGAAATGAGGAACAAAAACTGCAGCAATTATCCTATCATAATGCAACCAAGTGCTTAAGAATGTTAAATGATATATTTTTAATCCCACTTATCTATTTACTAATAAACTATTAATGCATTAAAGTTAAATACATGTGCCTACCCACTTATCTATTTACTAATAAACTATTAGTGCATTAAAGTTAAATACATGTATTGATTTTCATCTTATGTTTTGGTCATAATTCCTATAAATATGTGAGAAATGTATAATGCATTGCTACAATAAATTGGCCCGGCTGGTGTAGCTCAGTGGATTGAGCGCGGGCTGGAAACCAGAGGGTCCCGGTTCGATTCCCAGTTGGGTCACATGCCTGGGTTGCGGGCCAGGTCCCCAGTGAGGGCCATGTGAGAGGCAACCATACATTGCTCTTTCTCCCTCTCTTTCTCCCTCTCTTCCCCTCTCTCTGAAAATAAATAAATAAAATCTTTTTTAAAAATTGTATATTTAACCATAAGAATGATTCAATTCACTTATTCTTGAAAAGTAACCCCAAAAAGCCTGCATTTATGAGGAAGTATGCTCCTAGAGAGAATTTTTTGTCTTTTCAATATCAGTTCTCTCAACTAGTTGATACCTACTAAATGATACTTACACCCGAAGCCAGCGTTATGTAATACATTCTGTTCTAAGGCAACTGTTCTGTATCATCCCTAATGATCGATTTATATATGCCCATGTAAACCTTAAATGTTCAGGATGCCTAGAAATTTAAAAATCTGGTTATAGGTGAATTAGCTGAGATTATACACTTTTTAAAATTGTGTTTATACAATGTCAGAATAGCCAACTAATTCAATACATTTGGGGGAGGGAATAATTGGCTCAAAAGCTGTGAACATTACCTACCACATAGCAGGTAGGTGCAGATGAATTAATAGAAGAAAAGCACTTAGCACAGTGCCCAGCATATAATAAACAGTTAATAAGATTAGGTGATATATCTTTGCTGTTGGTGGTATTCATTCAAAGAAAAGACTCGAGTGTCCTTAATTTGAGCTTCCCATAAACACACCTTCCTTTTGAATTTCAAAATCATTTGGGACTATTTCATATCTAAGATGTTGAACTCTGAAATCTGCCTCTCTGAACACAACTTTCTATTTTATAAGCCCTTCTATTGCAATCCAATGGAAGTCATTTTTTATTCTTCATTGGTGATTTTGGTTCCTTACCATATTCTCACATAATAATCCCTTCAAGAATTATTTTCTTTATTTCTTCCACTTCCTTTCAAAGATTCAACCATGTCAAGGAAAAACTACCCAAGTACCCCAGTTCTCCTTATTTGCTTTATGTAACCCATTTTCTTTTTTTTTTTTTTAAAGATTTTATTTTTATTTATTTTTAGAGAGAGGGGAGGGGAGGGAGACAGAGAGGGAGAGAAACAGCAATGTACGGTTGCCTCTCACATGGCCCTCACGGGGACCTGGCCCGCAACCCAGGCATGTGCCCTGACGGGGAATCGAACCGGGACCCTCTGGTTCCCAGCTCGTGCTCAATCCACTGAGCTACACCAGCCAGGGCCCCATTTTCTTTTTGTAAGTATCAGTGTCTGGGTAAACGTACCCTTTACCTCATCTATTTCTGCTCCTAAGGCCCACAGAATCATTGATAAAGTAAGATGATGAGATCAACTGGTCATACCGAAAATCCACATTACCAACTCTCCACAGATTACTAGACATTCTTTTGTCTATGTTCATTTGCTCACCTGTCTCACTCTTAACTGAATCTTTGCCGAAGTTTGGTACTCTTCTCAAGAAACTGGAGATTAAATCAATGCATATAATCTGAACTCCCTTACCTCTCTAGATAGAATATAGATAGATACATAGATGATAGATAGATAGATAGATAGATCTTCTTATGGACTCTCTCTTCCTCTTGTCTCAGAAGAAATAAAATCTCTCCTCTCTTTATGGACTAGCATTTACTCTTGTGCCCTCAGCTGGCTCTTTCTCTGGCTACCCTTTCAGCCACTTGCTCATTGACTATTACAGTTATGTTTTATGCCTTTGACTTCTAGATTGTCCCCTTGAGTTTATAAAGCTATTCAGTTCAGTTCTATCCTAAATCAAGATACACCCTCATACTATCCTACTACTCATTCAAACTAGGGACTTGTATTTTCTCTTCTCTTCTCTGGTAACCTTATTGAAAGGATACTTTCTCCACACTCCCTCAACTCCTCTTGACTTTCTAACTAGGGTCTGGATTTGTTCCCACCTCTCCAATAGCCTCTTTCTGAAAGGGCCCCGTTGATTCTGAACTTCAATAGCCTTTTCTGAACTTCTTCCTTTGAAAACATTTAACACAATTCATCAGCTCCTCTGCTTAAAATTCTTTTTACCCCAGACCCCTGTTGCATTGTTCTAGAGAGATTTTCCTTCTACCAACTGGCCTATTAATTTTATGATTCTTACCGATGCCCTTCCTCTTCCTTGCTGGTTGTCAGATCTTGGTCGACGTCTTAGTTTCACATCTGTGACATGAGTACAATGTACAATTTATAGGTTTCTAGAAGTGTGCACTTAATAATTGCCTTCTTTTCCCCAAAATGTAGTACCCCAAGGGTGTCTCCGTAGCACTTTTCTCTTTCTACACTCTTGGCCTGTTTGGGCTCATTTGTCATGTACCTTTCATTGTCACCTCTATGAGTTTGATTCCTAATCCGTGTTCCTTTTCTCACTTCTTCCCTCTGCATTGTATGCTTTTTCAATTACTCACTAAATATTTCATTTTTAAAAAATCCTTCTGACTTTGCTCAGTGTGTTTATCACAGAACTGAGCATGTGTTGCTACCCCTTCCTTATCTGCTTCTCTTTCAATGTCCTCTATTTCCTTCCAGAGCCTAAAATGAAAGGATGAAAATGCTTTTCTGCACTTTTGTTTTTTGTGCCTCATTCAATAATTTCCTAAATGCTTCCATTTTTTTTCCAAAGCACTTCGACTCTTATCTGTGTTCTCTGTTATCATGGTCACTACCTAACTTTAGTTTTCTTATTTCTAACTGTGTGTTAATAGAATCCTCTTGCTTTTAAAGTCTACTGCTTCCAAAATTTATTGTAAAAACAATGGCCAGATTAATTTATCTAAATCAAAACTCCTTTCAAAATGTTAACCTGATGTTCAAAAACCCATTTTAAGGGATAAATCCCAGCTTCTTAATCTGGCTTCAGGGATCTGGAGTTCAATGAATTCCTCCATTCCTTTTAACTGTTTCCTTGCATTTAAAGTTTTCAGCCGTTGCTAGTAAATGTTTCACACTTTCTCACCTTGGTACATATATTTAAATCCATTTGTCACTTGTATTTTCCTTTGTAAACTCCCCTTATATGTTCAAACTTGCTCGATTCTTAGGCCAATGGGAAGATTATATTCTGTGCAATCTGCCCTTAGTACAACCCTACTCCCTCCAATCTGGACGTAATCTTCCCCTCCTACTGTCTTCTACGGCACCCTATTTCTGTCTCTCAAGGTATTTGTCACTGCTTAGTAAATATTATATTTATGCCTATATATATTTTACCACTACAGTAAGCATAGTCAATATATTAGTTGGATAGTATTAGACTATTAATAGATATTTATTGAATAAATAACATTTTATTTTATTTTTTAAATTATTTTTATATAGAGCCCTGGCTGGTGTAGCTCAGTGGATTGAGCGTGGGCTGGGAACCAGAGGGTCCCGGTTCGATTCCCTGTCAGGGCACATGCCTGGGTTGCGGGCTAGGTCCCCAGTGAGGGCCATGTGAGGGGCAACCATACATTGCCGTTTCTCTCCCTCTCTGTCTCCGTCCCTTCCCCTCTCTAAAATAAATAAATAAAATCTTAAAAAAAATTATTTTTATGTAGAGAGAGGGGAAGAGAGGAGGAAAGAGGGGGAGAGAAATATCGATGTGAGAGAGAAATATCTATTGATTGCCTTTGGTACTTGCCCCGGCCAGAGACTGAACTCGCAACCCAGGCATGCACCTAACCGACTTAGCCACACTAGCCACGGTTGAAATAACAAAATTTTTAAATGAGCAATGTATTTAATGGCCACAAAACAATCTATTTAAAAGTATGAATTACTTGCAATTTTATTTCTTAAATTATAACAAAAATTATTGCTCACGTTTGTTAAATTGATGAGTAACAAAAATGTCTACTCTGATTCCAGGAATTGAAAGACCTTATTTTTAAAAGGGTTTTAGGAGTTCAGTGTGGTAGTACCTCAGAATTAAAGGTATAAAGCTTTGTAATGATGGCAAATATTAAAAGACTGCAATAAGTAAGCATTTGACATAAAAAAACATATTGAATCTTTTCACCATACGTTGGGATAGTAAAAGAAATTATAAAATACATTCGATTATTCAGTAGCGCTAAAATGCAATCCCTGTATTTTCGTCAAGAACGTAATGGTAGCCTGTATTTCACAATGGGATAACCAACCACGTGTGAAAAGCAGATAACCAACCACGTGTGAAAGAGTCTAAGGAGTCTCTAAGCAACAGCTGAGTTTAGTTTTTAGGAGTATGGACTTAGTATCTAGATTGATGGGGTTCAAAACTCATCCCCACAGAGTAAATTTCAGAAAGCCACTTAAACTCTGTCTCAATTCTAACATCTACAAAATGGGTATATATGTATTAATGTATGTAAACTCTTAGAATAGTACCAACGCAAAGCATTTAAATATTATTTTTACTAGAAAAGAAAACATCTGTGTTTGCCAAGATTATAATCAGATTTATGTATGTATGTATGTATATATCTATTTATTTATTTATTTTTGGTTTTCAGAGCCCAATTAATATTTAATATAACTTTAATATTTTAGAGCTACAGAATCTACAGATTTGGTCAACCAAATTTAGTTGCAATGTGTTTAAATGACTTGTTCAAAGACCCCTAAGTAATGGCCCCATTAAAAAAATTGTCTACCTCCTTTCTTTTCTTTCCTTCCTTTTTCCTTCCTTCCTTCCTTACCTCCCTCTCTTCCTCCCTTTCTACTTAATCATCTACCAATCTATAATCTTTCAAGTTATCCTTTAACTTATACAGCAAAAGATCTGAGGTAGTAAATTAGAAATACAGTTTTCCTGATTTCCATTTCCAAATTTATGCACCATTATTTTCCTGTGAATTTCAGCACTGCTCTTCAAAGTAATTTCCTTCAAAGTTATTGAAACGTAATTTCTTCTTGCTATTTTTCTTCCTTTGCTATATCAAGATTCTATGTAATCTTACCTGGCAAATAGCCAAGGACTTTGTAGAAAAAAATCTAAAGAAGATTTGAGAGACTATAGTTCAGCATCAGGCTGTTATTTGCATTGGTCAACTATCACAGTATGTAGACCGTTAGTGTTTAGGTCTGTATTAATAACATTTCTCATGTAGTGTAAACCACAATAAAGAGATATGATAAACATAAATATTTTATATTTATACAAATGTGAGGCATAAATAGCTAAAATAGTCATGTAATTTTGATTTTTTAATATCATAAAATATAAGGGCTTCATTTGGCTAAACATTTTGTGATTTAGAAACCAAAGGAAAACTAGATGTTGTGAGTCTCTCTTCATCCTTCCTTAATCTGTCCACTACTCCCAAATATGGAAGCTGAAGAGAAAGAAAGGAGCCACAGTACAACAATTCTTTTATTAAAGCAATGAATAATCAAATGTTGAATGTGATTAAAGGTTTTCACAGAGAGAAATGAGAAGTTTGGTGGAATATTGCACACCATGAGACTCAGTTCAACACAGTGTTTGGGCGAGACGATGCAGCTTTCTGTAGAAAAGAAGCTGTTTCTGTAAGAGTTTATACTGGCCTGCACTCTTAAGCAAGAAAGCTTACCCAAATCCTTGTAGAATCTAGGGAACACAAAGAGTTTCAAAGCTATTTTTTAAAGGATAAGAAAAAAAAAATAAAGTTTTTCTTAGTATGAGTTTATTTTTCTGCCAGGAAAAGAAAAAAAAAAAATTTACCAACAAGTATTGGAATCAAGTACCTTGTATATGCTAAAAGACCTATAGTCCCAAAAAGGAGTATTTTTTTTCTTAATCCTTTTTAGTAATCTTCACAACCTGATAAAACTCTTAGCTTCCAAGAGGATGCACAGTAATTGGTACAAGTTTTTATCTTTCCTTTTATTTTTACTGTATAAGAGGGTCAAAATAAGCAATGAAGCCCGCTGAAATCAGATATTTTAAAATATTTTGTATGATGTAATAAAGGTATTCAGTATATTAATGTGATATTTAATTCATCACCTTGAAAACTTCTGTACTATACCAGTTTTGTTATTATTTCAACAGACTGCTAGGAAAGTCCTGTTAATTATTATCTAAACTACCAGAAATTAATATAATGTAAATGTGCTATCTTTCTCCAGAGAACATAAATTCACATATTCCACCTGTGGTCAGATCTTTTTCTCTCAAAATCAACATATGTTAGATTTTAACATGAGTAGGTAAGAATGTTGAACAGTTGAGCCCTGGCCAGGTGTCTCAGTTGGATGGAGCATCATCCTGTACACCAAAAGGTTGTGGGTTCAATCCCTGGTCAGGGCACATAACTAGGTTGTTTATTTGGTCCCCAGTTTGGGCATGTATGGGAGGCAACCAGTAGACGTTTCTCTCTCATATCAATGTGCTTTTTCCTCTCTCTCTCTCCCACCACCCCTCTCTCTAAAATCAATGAATATATCCTCAGGTGAGGATTTTTTTAAAAAGAGGAAGTATGTGGAACAGTTAAATATTCCAAAGTTCAACAATTTCTATTAAACTCTGTTGTGCTGAGAACCGCGCCCTGTCCGTGCACTGCTGTTTTGTTGCTTTATCACCTCCTACTGGAAAGAAGTGTCTCGTGGACTTGGAATGTTTCTGCTTCCGTCTTCTAATTTAAAAGTATATTTTAATTGGACTGAGAAAGCCCGTAATACTAGAGAATATCTGTGTTAAAAACTAAGAACTTCATTATTACTTGCAATTAAATAACAAGAAATATTGATTTATATTTTATAATATTTTACAGAATAAAATAAATGTTTTTCATTTACTACACTTACTAGAGTGACTCTAAATTGAAGTGAATAAATTGACAGAATGTAATAATATTAAAACAAATTTTATATTGTCCAATTGCATAATTTTACAGAGACCATATTATACGCAAAAACTGTAGATAAGACATAATTGGCAAAAATAAAGTATAAACAAACTCTTAATTAACTTTAGCTACTAAAAAGAGATAAAGCTAAGTAAATAATTGAAATACTAGCAGCTATTAAAATTTTATTTGTGAAAAAATTAATGGCAGAAGAAAATACTCATGATATACCAATTTTTAAATTGGAGAGAAATGTATATAAAAATAAACATAAAATATTAAAAGAAGTGGCTCATTGGGGTTCTGTTTCATTATGCTTTAGGTACTTGTCACATTTATTTTGCAGTACACATATGTTATATTAGAAATAAATTTAAAATATCTCCTTTCAAATACATTTCTCAGTTAATATTTTAGAGCACTTCATGAGTTAAGCAGGGCAGAGAGAATAATTTTCCATTTAATAGTTGAGAAGACTGGGTAATTTCCCAATTGAAGGAGCTTGAAATAAAACCCGGATTCACCAAAGCCAGCTTCAGTGCCTCAATAATATCATACTATGAGGATGCAAGAAATTGATATGTGAAATTTCTGTTTTTCACAATAAAGGCATAGCAATTGTAATCTGAGCTTATTAATGTTATTTATTTGATATTCTTTATAAATTTATAATTCTTTGAAAGGAAAAGAAATATATGAAACCAGACAAATATTGAAAAGGGGCACCAAAGTAAGTAGAATGTGTCAGAACTAAAAATTCAAAATTACATCTATGGTTGACTTATTATAATAACAAGAATTGGAAGAATTTCCCAAACTCTTTAGTTTTGCTTTAGGAAGACAGAGAACACAATATTACATGTAAAAATGAAAGAAGTCACATTAATAATATTAACAATAACTAACTGTAAAAGAGTCTGTAAAATGAGAAAAAAAAGGGTAAAGAAAGTTAAATAGACTTGATAAATAACATGTCGGTCTCCAATACAGTTATCCATTTAAATAATTAAGGAATTAAAGTAGAAACTAATATCTTTATAACTATGGAGGTTTACTCACAGGGCATAATTAAGAAACTAAAGCAATAAATACAAGTAAAGATGGATTCTTTTATTGAAGCCCACGTGACTCTGGCAGTTGACACAGTTTAACTCCTGTGTATCCACGCTCTGACCACACATGCCGGCCTCTTCCCCTGCCCAGCATGCATATGGCCCGTCCCAGGCAGTGAGCAACTTTAGAGCAAAGGACGTTTTATTTATCTTTGTATGTGCAGAACCTAGCACAATGCGCAATGTGCATCTGCGTATGAATCAAAGTCATTTCAATAGCCTGAACAAAATCAACTCAAAATTTATATGTATTAGAAAAATGCATAAAACTCCCCAAAGTAATAAAATGATTTGGGAGACTACACTACCAGATAATTTATGCTACTAGTTGCTATTCTATTAGGTTATATATACACATATTCATACAAGGCTAACTTGTTTAATACTTTAAAACTCAACCACTTCCCAGGCAGAATCCTCTAAATTAAAGGTCACAAATTAAAAAGATTACAGTCACTAACTTTAGTTGAGTTCTGATAATCCACTACCATCGGACCAGCCAACAGTCAGGTATACAAAATCAATACGTGGAGTTGATTAGTTGCAGTCAGTGTATTTCCCTCACCTTTGACTAGGAAAGAGATATAGATAGAGAAATATCTTTCCAAGTGTAGCAATGATGACAAATGGTAACTGATCCACAGTCAGGAACACACAATAAAAAGGAGCTGGGGGACTGGGCTATACTTTCATGCTACTTCTGTACGGGCAGCTTCTACTCAACTCCACCTGATGGTGCCAATTATGAACAGTGGACCATAATAACAAGATCATCTGGCTTCTAAAGGACACCTGGAAATCCAGATTTTTATTTAAAACATCTCATTTTCAGCCCTGGCCAGGTGGCTCAGTTGGTTGGAGCATCAATCCCATAAACCAAAATTCTGCAGGTTCGATTCTCAGTCAGGGTACATGCCTGGGTTGCAGGTATGATCCCCATTTGGGGCAGGTATGGGAGGCAACTGATCAATGTTTTTCTTTTTCATCTCTCTCTCTCTAAGATCAATAAACATATCCTTAAGTGAGGATTTTTTTAAGTCTCATTTTTATTTATTTTTTTTAAGATTTTATTTATTTATTTTATTTTTTTAGAGAGAGGAGAAGGAAGGGAGAAAGAGCAACGTATGGTTGCCTCTCACATGGCCCTCACAGGGACCCGGCCCGCAACCCAGGCATGTGCCCTGACTGGGAATCGAACCGGGACCGCCTGGTTCCCAGCCCGCGCTCAATCCACTGAGCCACACCAGCCGGGCGTTAAGTCTCATTTTTAAAATGATGGTAATTTTCAAAATTCAAACACTATATAGGCCAAGAGAAATTCACCTGCAGAGCATATTTGACATGACCTCCTGGGTTACAATCTCTGGTTTAACAATTTGATTACTTTATTGTTGCATGTATAATTGAGATATTTCTGAAAAGTCATATAATTTGACTACTGAAATATTAAGGAGGGTTTACTGATTAAAGGAAACTAAATACTAAGTATTATGTATGCTATTATTCCACACTCATAACTTCTTCACAATTACCAAGTATTTCAAAAACTCCATTTATTATTAAAATGAAAGTATCAAAGCCCAGAGGTTGACAATAGAATAGTAATGATAACAATTGCAAACTTTACTTTAAATGTGGTATAACTAAGGTTAGGTCACAAGTTCAAATTGGTTCTCTAAGTACACAGACGCATGATTGTATTTCTAAATGATGACTAAACTACTCAATTATAGTCACTAGGAAGTTCTGTCTTAACTGACATTTTAAATAAAGCATTCAACTAAGAAAACTAAAATTTCTACCTCATTTTAATCACTTTAACTGTTCAGAATTCTTTTAATCATGTAGGAAAAAAAATGTCTTCAACACCTGGAATGATTAATATGTTTGTACAAATGTGAGAAAAATGATCACATCTTCAAGTAATAGATTACAAGTACAAAGAAGGTTCACATGATAGCTACGCTGATGAAAATTGCTTGCAGGCTGTTACAACATAGCTCGTGAATTATTTAACCTTTTGCCATAAATATCTAGAAACTTCAGCAAAGATAGGTTTCTCTTTTTCTCTCATTCCAGCTCCCTCAGCAATTTAGAAAACAAAATACTGTGCAGTTACTGAGGGACACAAATAAAATATACTTAGATTTTTATCAGCTCTCCATGTTACTACAATAAAACACATAAATATTGCAAGTAAGCCATTTCATCTTATGTTTTCATTAATGAAAGATGAGACACTGTCCCATTTCTATATGGATCTTTACTTTCATAAATGAGATCAGTAAATTACTATGAATTTTGGCTACCTTTTAATTATCCACCCTTTCACTCTGTGAGAAAATAAGTTAGGTTCCAGTCAGGATGGTGGCATAGGTAAGCACAGTATTTGGAACCTCCCACAACCACATAAAAATTACAACTAAAGTAAAGAACAACCATCATTTTTAATCACCTGAAATCGAGTTGAATAGAATCCCTACAACTAAAGATTACAAAAGAAGCCGCACCAAGACTGGTAGGAGGTACAGAGAGGTAGAACCAGCTGGTCCATACCCATGTGTGGCAGATAAAAATAAGGAGGGATACCTTGACTACAGAGGTCTCCCTTAAGGAATGAAGGACCTGAGGTCCATATCAGAACTCCCAGCCCAAGGTTCTGGTGCTGCAAATACAAGTCACTACGACTTCTGGCTGTAAAAACCAGCAGGGATTGTGGCTGATTAAGAGCCCTAATTGTTCCTCTTAAAGGGTCATGCATGGATTTACTTGGACTCACTCCTCTGAGCTCTAACCCTGGAGTAGCTGCTTGAAAGGCATCAGAAAAAAAAAAAGAAAGAAAGAAACTGAATTATCTGGCTTTAGAGCAAAGGATAGAAGGACAGCTTTGCCCCAGACAGAAGTGCTGGCAGAGGTCATTGTTCCTTTGCTGAGCCCTCCCTCAACAAATCCAGCAGGCGGTCAGCATATCTGAGTCTCTATCAAACTGGTTAATAACACTGTTAGCCCTGCCCTGGTGATTCCCTGAGGCCCCACCCCACCCAACTAGCAGGCCCACCAATCCATTCACAGTGGCTTTTCCATATGAATGGCCTCCCTTTCCTCATACTTTGGACTTTCCTATAATCTCTTAAACAAGCAGTATCTGGCCTCTGTGTTCTCTGTACCTATTACCAGTAGTCCCTGGCACAGCACTAGCAGAAGTTTGTCCTGGTCCAGAGCTTGGCCTCTCCTGGGCACCTCCAAGTCCAGCACAATTAGTAGCCACCTGAAGATCACTCTATAGCTCATGCCAGGTGACCCCAGCCAGGGCACAGGTGGTGGCTGATCCTGGACCTCCTAGGAGGACCCAGATCTAGTGCACCCAGTGGACAGCTTTAGATCATGCCATATTACAACCCTACCACCACCATGAGTTATACAGTCAAAGGGCAGACTTGGTGAGCACCAAAGCCTCACTGAAGTAAGTCCTGCTTTGTATGGTTGGTGCCTGAATAGCTGATCCTCACAGCTGATTGGCCTGGGGGTCAATCCCTCCTAGCAATGTAGCAACAGCAATCAAAACTCAACTACAACAGGACAGTGCATACTGGCCACATAAAGGGTAAACCGGAACGACCCAGCTCAGGTGACTACAGAGCTGTGCCACTGGGTCCTACAGGACCCCTACTGCATTAGGCCACCCTACCAAGACTGGGAGATGTAGCGGCCCTACCTAATATACCGGAACAAACACAAGGAAGCAGATAAAATGAGAGTACAAAACAAAACAAAACAGTTTCCAAATGAAAGAATGGGAGAACCCTGGAAAAAGAACTAAATGAAACAGAGGCAAGCAAACTATCAGATACAGAGTTCAAAACAATGGTTATAAGGATAGTGAAGGAACTTCGTGACAACTTCAACAGTACAAAAAAAAAAAAAAAAGACATGACAACCATTAAAAGAGATCAGAAATAAAGAATGCATTACCTAAAATGAAGAATAAATTACCTTATAGGGAACCAACAGAAGAGTAGATGAAGCAAAAAATCAAATCAGTGATTTGGTATAAGGAAGCAAAAATACCCAACTAGAACAGCAAAAAGAAAGACTCCACAAATGAGGATAGTATAAGAAGCCTCTGGGACAACTTCAAGCATACCAACATTTACATCACAGGACTGCCAGGAAAGAAAGAGAGCACAAAAAGTTGAAAACCTATTTGAAAAAATGATGATGAAAAACTTCCAGAGCCTGGTAAAAAAAATAAACAGACAAGTCCAGGAAATGCAGAGAGTCACAAAAAAGATGAACCCAAAGAGGCCCACACCAAGACACAACATAATTAAAATCCAAAAGTTAAAGACAAAAAGAGACTCTTAAAAACAGAAAGAGAAAAGCAGTTATGATAGTTACCTTCAAGGGCATTCTCATAGACTGTCAGCTGATTTCTCAACAGAAAATTTGCCAGACAGAAGGGATTGGGAAAAATATTCAAAGTGATGAAAAGCAAGGACCTACAACTAATATTACTCTACCCACCAAAGCTATCATTTAGAATAGAAGAACAGATAAAGAGATTCCCAGGCAAGAAAAAGCTAAAGGAGAGTGATATCAGAGGAATGATGGTGTGAAAGATTTCCTTGGTCTCTCCCTTTCAAGTTTCAACAATTCGAACAGCTATAATGCAACAAAGGATTATTTGATCAATGCATATACACATCTGAGAAATCTGCTCTTTGAACATCTAAAGGTGTGCAAGTGGGAGTGAACTGGGGAGGCACAATGGGAAAACAGCTCAAAGGAGCCATGGGCGGGGGCTGGGAGCTCACTGCAGGTCTCAGCCCAAAGACCTGCACTTCCTTCAGCTGAGAGGAGCAAAGAGATTTAGTGAGCATTCCTGCAGAAGTGGACAATGGGAATTTGCAGCTCAGCCCAGTGACCCGGGCAGGGGCAAAGGGCAGAGGTATGGCCTCAAATGTCTGGTAATTGGCATTCCAGAGTGAGAAACAAAGTCACAAAGCCTGGCTGCCTTTTCTTAACCTCCCAGAGATTTTCTCTTCACACTTTTCATGTCAGATTGTAGAGCACATTATTGGCAAACCTGAAAAATGGTATTACAGAAAGTTTTTTCCTGAGTAAAGGATGCACTCTGCTACTAATCCCAGGGTTGGGTGGAGGCACAGGTAAGGTGCTGCAGAGGTCTGCTGGTTGCTATTTCTGGGAGGACAAAGCAACAAAGCAGGTGGCTGGGTTAATCCAGGTTACCACCCCCAAACATTGAGGGTACATTGCAAGTGACATCCGGCAGTCAGTCACACTGGGATTTCAAGGATTTGGGGCCCTATCTCTTACTACATTCCTTTGAACAGCAAGTTCCCTGGGACCTGTATGACTGAATCTGAGGGGAAGTGCCCACCTTCCCAGGGAATACCAGCCTTTTCCCACCAAACCACAGAGATCTGAAAAGCCAGAGAAGTGCCAGAAAGCTAAAAAAAAATTGCAATTCAGCACCACCTACTGGAAAACAATAGAAAGACATCTTCTCAATCTAAGAGAAGTGTCACACACACATACATGCCTACACAGAGAAGGAATCCATCAAATACCATAAATAACCAAGAAGATGAGGCAGCTCAGACAGAAAATTAAAAATCTCCAGAAAACAAACTTAAAGAGATGGAAATGTATGATTTAAATGACATAGAATTCAAGATTGCAGTTCTCAAAAAAACTGAATGAAATGCAGGAAAACACAAGCAGTTTAATGAACGTTGAAACAAAATCAATGAACAAAATAAGTATCAAAAAGATTGAAACTTAAAAAAGAACTAAATAGACATTCTGGAAATAAAAACATCAGTAAAAGAGATCAAGAATGAATGAGTAAGCACAGGAAATAGAGTCAACCAGATGGAGGAAATAATTAGTGATATCAAATATAGAAATCTAGAAATGATGCAGGGGAGATTTGTGCATAAAACAATGAAAGAACTCTAAGAGAATGATCTGACTCCATCAGAAAGAGCAATATAAGTATAATAGGCATACCAGAAAAAGAAGAGATGGAGAAGAAGGGAACAAATAGGTGACAAGAACTTCCCATACCTATGGAAAGTAGATCCTCAAATCCAAGAAGCAAACAAAATACTTAATTAACTCAATCCAAAAAGGCCTCCTTTAAGGCACATTGTATTAAAACTATCAAAAATTAATGACAAGTGCCCTGACCAGTGTGGCTCAGTTGGTTGGAGCATCATTCTGTAAACTGAAAGGTCACAGGTTTCATTTTAGTTCAGGGCACACGTCTAGGTTGTGGTTTGGTCCTCGGTAGGGGCACATATGAGAGTCTACCAGTTGTTAAAGGGTCAACTAATTGATTTTTCTCTCCTTCCCTCTCTCTTTCTCTCCTTCCTTTCTCTCTAAAACCAATGAGCATGTTCTCAGGTGAGGATTAAAAAATTACTGACAAAGGAAATAATTCTCAAAGCAGCCAGCACGAAGAAGAAAGTAAACTATAAAGGAAAACCCCTTAGGTTATCATCGGACTTCTCAGCAGAAACTCTACAAGGTAGATGAGAGTGGAGCCAAATATTCAAACAACTGAAAGAGAGAAATTACCAATTAAGAATAATATATGCATCAAACTTATCCTTTAGATATAGAGGAGAAATAAAGACTATTCCAGACATAGAGAAACTGAGGGAATTTATCACTGGAAGACCTCCATTGCAGGAAATACTCAAGGAGCTTATTCCACCTGAAACAAAGAGCAAAAGGTCACAAACTGTGAGTAAGATCACTAACAATCTTACAGTAGAAACAGGGATAATTTGTGACAATAAAAACTTAAAAGCAGAGGAGTTAAAATCTGAATTTGCAAAGAGGGATGGGGATTAGGTAAACTCAAAAGAAAATAATGACTGTATATAAAACTTTCTTTTTCATAAACCTAATGGTAACTAGAAACAAAAATATCAAGCTGAGACACATAACTTAAAAAAAAGGAAACAGAGGACAGAAGTATGAAATAACACCAGACAAAAACAACAGACAGAAACACAACAGAAAAGATCAAATGGAGTCACAAAGCTACCCCAAAACAAAAGATAAAATGCCTATAGGAAATTCTCATACATCAATAATTACTGTAAATATAAATGGACTGAATTCACCAATAAAAAGGCAGAGTAGCTGATTAGATCCAAAACCCAAACCCAACCATATGCTGCCTTCGGGAGACATATCTAAGTTGCAAAGACAAAAATAGACTCAAAGTAAATGGGTGGAAAGTGATTCTCCAAGCAAACAACATCCACAGAAAAGCAGTTGTAGCCATACTAATATTTGACAAAATCGATTTCAAGATAACAAAGGTAACAAGAGAAAAGATGGACATTTTATAATGATGAAGGGGGCACCACATCAAGAAAACATAATACTTCTCAATATATGCAGCCAGTCAGGGAGCACCAAATACATAAAGCAACCACTAACAACTAAAGGGAGAAATAGACAAAAACATAACCCTAGTAGGGGACCTAAATACTCAATTAACAGCTCTAGATAGATCATCCAAAAAGAAAACCAATAAAGAAATATCGGCCTTAAATGACACATTAGACCAAATGGGCATAATTGATATTTACGGAGACTTTCATCCCAGATCAGATTATACATTCTTCTCTAGGGCATACAAAATATTTTTAAGAATAGACTATCTGTTGGCACACAAAAGTAGCCTCCACAATTTTAAGATCAAAATCATACTGAGCTTTTTCTCTTACCACAATGCTTTGAGATTAGAAATCAAATGCAAGGCAAAAAACCCCACAAACATATAGAGATGAAGTAACATACTACTAAAAAATTACTGGATCAGAGAAGAAATAAAAGTTGAGATCAAAAGATATATAGAGACAAATGAGAATGACAAAATGACTTATCAAAACATTGGGATGCAGGGAAAGCAGTAATAAGAGGGAAGTTTACATCAGTATAGGTCTATCTTAAAAAAAATGACAAATAAAAAGAAAAATCCCAAAGTCAGCAGAAGAAAGAAAATAATTAAAAATAGAGCAGAACTGAATGAAATAGAGAACAAAAAGACTATTCACAAAAGTATAATACAACAAAGATTTGCTTCTTTGAAAAGATTAATAAAACTGAAAAACCCCTGGCTAGACTCACTAAGAAAAAAAAGAAACGACTGAAACAAAATCAGAAGCAAAAGAGAAGTTACCACAGACTTCACAAAGATACAAATGATCATATTAGAATAGTATGAAAGACTACATGTCATCAGTTCAATAGCATAGAAGAAATGGATAAGTTCCTAGAAACACATAGCCCTAGTAGACTGAATTTTGAAGAAATGGAAAATATAAATAGATTAATCAACAGAGAGGAAATTGAAACAACCATCAAAAACCTCCCAAAAAATAAAAGTCCAGGACCAGATGGGTTTACTAGTGAATTCCATCTAATATTCAAAGAAGATTTGACATGTATCATTTGCAAACTCTTCCAAAATATTGAAGAAGAGGCAATACATTCTAGCACATTTGTAGAGGGAAACAGCCCTGACACTAAAATCTGGCAAGAATAACACAAACACACAAACTATAGAGCGGTATCTCTGATGAATGCTTTATTTCCTTAAAAAACAAACAAACAAACAAACAAAAATGTAGCAAATTGAATACAATACATTAACAAATACATCATGATCAAGTGGGGTGAATTGCTGGGGCACAAATATGGTTCAACAAATGCAAATTGGTCAATGTACTATACCATATTGATAAAACAAAGGAAAAATTATATACTCTTATCAAGAGATGCAGAAAAAGCATTTGATAAGATATAAAATTCATTTATGATTATAACACTC
Source organism: Micronycteris hirsuta (assembly GCA_004026765.1). Classification (NCBI taxonomy): domain Eukaryota; kingdom Metazoa; phylum Chordata; class Mammalia; order Chiroptera; family Phyllostomidae; genus Micronycteris; species Micronycteris hirsuta. The sequence goes on from PVJI01002071.1 coordinate 19,229, forward strand.
ACTAAAATGGATATAGAAAAAAGATATCTCAACATAATAAAGGTCATATATGATAAATCCTCAGTAAATATCATAGTCAATGGTGAAAAATTGAAAGCCTTTCCTCTAAAATCAGGAACAAGACAAGGTTTCCCACTCTCACTGTTTATTCCACATAGCTCTAGACATCCTAGCCAGAGCAATTGGGGAAGATAAAGAAATAAAGGACATGCAGGTTGGGAATGAAGAAGTAAAAGTGTCACTTTTTGCAAATGGCATGACTGTGTATATAGAAAAACCTAAAGATTCCACCAAAAAAATTATTAGAAACAACAAATAAATAGAGTCAATCTGCAGGATTCAAAATTAATGTAAAAAATCCATTGCATTCCTATACACTACCAATTAATTTTCAGAAAAGAAAATGAAAAAAAAATCCTTCTGCAATTGCAACCAAAAGAATAAAATGCCCAAGAATAAACTTAACAAAGAATGTAAAGGACCTATATATTGGAAACTACAAAATATTATTTAAAGATATTGACACAGACATTGAAATGGAAAGATATTCCATGTTTATGGATTGGAAGAATCAATATAGTTAAAATGTCCACATTACCCAAAGCAATATACAGATTTTTGTAATCTCATCAAAATCCCAATGTCATATTTTAAAGAAATGGAACCAAAAAAAAAAAAAATCATCTGATCTGTATGGAATCATGAAAGATCCAGAATAGCCAGAACAATCCTGAAAAAAAAATAGCTGAAGGCATCACATGACCTAACTTCAAATTATACTACAGAGCTACAATAACCAAAACAGCATGGTATTGTCAAAACAAAACAAAACAAAACAAAACAAAACCAAAAAACCCAGACATACAGACCAATGGAACAGAATTGAGAGTCCAGAAATAAAACCATATGTATATGGTCACATAATTTTGGACAAAGAAGCCAAAAACATAAAATGGAAGAGGGAAAAAAGCCTCTTCAATAAATGGTCCTGGGAAAATTGGAAAGTCAAATGCAAAAGAATGAAACTAGAGTACAGTTTTTCCCCATGTGCATACATACACTAATTTAAAATGCATCAAATACCTAAATATAAGATCTGAAACAATAAATTACATACAAGAAACCATAGGTACTAAACTTATGGACTGGAGTCTTAGAAAAGATTTTATGAATTTGACCCCAAAGTCAAGGGGAGCAAAGGCAAATAATAAATGAATGAGACTATATCAAACTAAAAAACTTCTTCACATCAAAAGAAACCATGAACAAAACAAAAGGACACCACCCAAGTGGGAGTTGATATTGGCAAACAGCTCCAACAAGAGGTTAACAACCAAAATACTTCAAGAACTCATACAATTCCACGCCAAACAATGCAATTTTAAAAAATGGGCAGAGGACATAAACAGACACTTGTCTCAAGAAGGTATTCAAATGGTCAATAGATACATAAAAAGATGCTTGATGTCACCAGCTATTGAGGAAACGCAAATTGAAACTACAATGAAATACCACCTCACAGCTGTTAGAATGGAATAAGCAGGCGATAACAAGTGTTGGAAAGGTTGTGAAAAAAAAGTTGCTCTCATTCATTGCAGGTCAAAATGTAAACTGGTACAGCCACTATGGAAAACAGTATGGTGGTTTCTCAAAAAATTAAGAATAGTTACGATTTGACCCAGCTATCCCACTTCTGGGTGTCTACATGAAAAATTTGAAAACATTTCTTTGCAAAGATGTATGCACCCCTATGCTCATTGCAACATTGTTCTTGGTGGCCAAGACATGGAAACAACCAAAGTGAACTTTGATAGGTGACTGGATAAAGAAGATATGGTACATATATACTATAGTGTGGAATACTACTTAACCATAAGAAAAGATGAAATACTACCATTTAGGATAACATGGGTGGACCTTGAGAATATTATGCTAAGTGAAGTCAGTCAGAGAAAGGTACCATATGATTTCACATATATGTGAAATCTAAAGAACAAAATAAACAAAACAGAGACAGACTCATAGATACAGAAAACAGACCGATGGTTGGCAGAAGGAAGGGGGTTTGGGAGACTAGGTAAGAATTGTGAAGGGATTCAGAAGTACAGATTGTTAGTTACAAAACAGTCATTGGGAGGTAAAGTACAACAGAGGGAACATTGTCAATAACATTGTAATAACTGTGTATGGTGCCAGGTCGGTACAGGAAAGATCAGCTGGAACACTGTAAAGTATATGATTGTCTAACCAATAGGCTGTACATCTGAAACTAATACAAAATAATGGTGAATGTAAATTGTAACTGGAAACATTTTTACAATAAAATTAAAATAAATAGCCCTGGCTGGTATAGCTCAGTGGATTGAGTGTGGGCTGGGAACCAAAGGGTCCCGGTTCGATTCCCAGTCAGGGCATATGCCTGGGTTGCAGACCAGGTCCCCAGTGAGGGCCATGTGAGAGGCAACCATACATTGCTTTTTCTCTCCCTCTCTTTCTCCCTCCCTTTCCCTCTCTCTAAAAATAAATAAATAAAATCTTTTAAAAAAATAAATATTAAAGCTCAGAAAATAAAATAAAATAAAAACCTGAAAAATGTAAAATAAAGCATGACTTTTGCCAGTGTTTAAAAAAAACGAGTACAAAACACATTTTTAAACTCATTTTCAAATGAATAAATACATTATGTATATTTGAGTTCAAGTATTTTGATAAAAATACTTGAGGATCTGAATTTGAAAAACCAGCTAACACTAAATGCTACCATGCTGTGGGAAAATAGGATTTCTAATAAACAATAGTAACATGAACTACTATATTTCCTCAAGTTATTAAAGGCAAGGATCAATAAGCCTTGGTGAATGTAAAGATTACAGCAAGATTTCAGGACTGCTAAATCACACTTTAAGTAATATCATAATTTTATCTCTTTATTCAATTATTGTAGCCACACATTTTTTCTTTGATATAGTAACACCTTCTTTAGGGGGTTAACAGCCCCAATATTTAATTCAATAACAAACAATTAGAGCTGTTCTCTTCCATTGGCAACTTTTTTAGAGTTAGTCTTATTTAATTCACTATATAATTAATCTTGCCAATGGATGTCAATCCCTCATTAGTTTAGAAAACATTCTTATTTAGATAAGGGGCTCTATATATTGTTTTAGAATGTTACGGCATTTCTCTATTATTCCAGCTAAATGATGATATGTTAAATTAATTTTTAAAGAGCTACACGAGTGAACTCTTAAAGTATATTATTCAGGAAATCAATTTTTGGTTGCAGGTAAGAGGTATGCAACAATATGTTAAAGTAAGAAGGTGATAATTTTATGCTAATAAAGTAGGTAATGTTTATCTAGACAACTAAAGATGCATGTGATATTATATCTCATTTTGTATTATGGGCAAACTTATTTTATGAATAAATATTGCAAATTAAGTAGTTATTTTCAATAATATGGAACAAAAAATTCCTTGGTAATTGTTAAAATTCCTTGGTAATATATTAACATTTCTAAATGGATCTTTCTTTTATATCTGCCAGTAAGGCAGTCCTTTAAGATTGGTAAATTTAGAATATTTACCAGAATAACTGTTGTTATTTCCGTTTTGAGTACACCACTACTATAAAGCATATGCATTTAGTTAAGATATATGTATATGTCTACCTGAATTGGCCAGGCTAGCACATAGCACATATCTGTCACGTAGAAAACTTACACAAAATACATTTTGAATATAAGATTAGACGAAGTTTCAAAGGAAATTTGGCACTCCTGCCAATACTGAAATTTGCTTGTGCTAATTTAAACTAGATTTAATATAGCCATTGATTCTTAGAAGATCATGTAAAAGGTGATAACACATGTGTATATGAATAAAAACTGTATGACTTTTAAAGACTTAAAAATGAGAATACAAATTTATAATACTTCTTAACTACTATAAGAACACACATGCTATCCTTTGGAAGAAGGAGCTACATACCTGACAGGTAATGTTCTGTCTCCTTTCCTCCTATCCATTTCTCTTTGGGGAACAGGATACCAACGAAAGTTCAGTTTCCAGTTGAAACCCCCATAAGTCATGTCTGACCCAGCCATATATTCAAAGGTATCATCGCTAATCACATCAATGATGGGGCATACAACTGTTTTCCTGCAGGAAAAGTAAAACCAGTTTACAGACAAATAATAATTTAAACAGTATATTTGTTTCTTCAAACTAAATATAGCTGGTGTGTTGGAATTTGATTATTTTGTGACACTAACATGCTTTTATTTTTATTTTATCTTTTTATCTATGGAATTATTTTCTTTTATCAAAGTCAACTTTATACTCCCATGTATAATCTAATCAAATATAATAACTGATCTTCAAGCTGATTTTCAAATGCATTCTATGTATTAACTCAGCAGGATGAACATGGTCTATTTTTCATAAAACCTCCCCCTACAGCATGATTAGTAGAGCTGTTGTGATATTATGCATCATTTTAGCAATTTCATTTATAGAAAAGCAGTAGGTTACAGGAGAATGAACGATTGCAAATTAGATCTTGTAGTTCAAATCTCAGAGGGGTTAGGTTAGTTGAAAGAGACAGTCCTAAGAAAATAATTATGGAGAAAATATCAATTATGAAAAACAAACAAAAATCAACAAACAGAAATAACAATAAAAATAGTAGCATCAGTATAAGTAAATGTTTCCTATAAAAGATATTAGGGTCGTGACAATTTCTGAGTGAACTGCCCTCAACTTAAGATGTTTAATGTAACAATCTACATATTTTAAGGCAGAGAAAAATAATCAACATTGGCTTCTGGTGTTTATCCCCAGACTCATCTTTTCTTAAAGAAAGAGAAACAAGGAGATTTGGGCTTCTGGATGTGACTTTTAGGGTAAGAAATTTTTCACACGGGAAGTCATTAGGTACTCTTTTAATCCAAGTTGTGCCTTCTCAAGTCTTCCCCTGCTCCTGGCTTACGCGTTTTGCTACAGGATCATCCATATGTCATCTGCATAGTAAATGTGTGGGTCTATACAAGTTTGCCTTAGTTGTAGCCGATTCTGAAGAGCAGAGCTTATTTTTCATTTTTGGTACAAGGTAAATATTCAAATATGCTTTTGAATCACCCATAGATGTGGAAAGTAAAGAAATGCTATCTTGCCCTGGCTGGTGTAGCTCAGTGGATTGAGTGCGGGCTGGGAACCAAAGGGTCCCGGTTCGATTCCCAGTCAGGGCACATGCCTAGGTTGCAGGCCAGGTCCCTAGTGAGGGCCATGTGAGAGGCAACCATACATTGCTGTTTCTCTCCCTCTCTTTCTCCCTCCCTTCCCCTCTCTAAAAATAAATAAATAAAATCTTAAAAAAAAAAAAAGAAATGCTATCCATCATGTATTCTGGTTCTTAACACCAGTATCACCAACATGTATTTCAATTGGGTTTTATAATCTACACAATTAATTAAAGCCTAAAGTTCTCCGAAATCAATAGATTTCATCTATCCTTGGAAAAGCTACTTGGTAATGCTGGTTCCTACAAAATCAATATCTTTCTCTCTTTCTTCATTAAATTTAATAATTTAATTTGTAAGGAGGTGAAATTAGATCTAGTAACAGTGAGCAGGACTTTATTATATGTTATGGCAACTTCAGAATTTACAAGTAGGACAACATATTAGAGTTCATTACAAATACAATTTAGATATGTTGTTAGATTAAAAAGTAAGCGATCTATGCATGGCCATATTAAAACAATATTATATTAAATACTAAGTTGAATATGAAAAACATGTTTAAAAAAGCAGCACAATGTATGAAATGTTGCCAGGAAATGCATTTGAGATGTTTCAAGTTCATTTTATTTTGCCAGTCTCACCCTCTTGTAGGTTCTGCACAATACACAGGGTGGGAAAATGTTATTAGCTGTGTAGTACACTCAGTTGACTAAAAGGTTCCTACTGCTTTATTCAACTGCTATGGTTCACTTTTGACAACCTCCATCCATCTTCCTGGCAAGTACCAAATCTTGCCACTTACATGATATAGCTGGACTAGCTCGCACTGTGCAGCCCTGTCTAGGGTGTTTAATTAAAAACTTCAGTTCTATAAAGACCTTTTTACTGTAGGTGAAATGACTTTGCAAGCAAGGTGTTAAGCAATACTATGTTATGTCAGACAGTATTCAACACACACAGTTGTCTTCCTTAAGTGCTTGGGAATTACACTCATTTATCACCAATGTTTATGGGTATGCTCAAAAAAAGCTGATACTTCATAGCCTTGTCATCAGAGAGAATTGCAGTTATCCACGAGAGTTCTTAATTTCTAGAACGTATTATTTAAACTTTCATGTCACCATTTTTATGTACAAATTGGCAATATTGTTTAAATAATTAAACATTCTTTATTGCTGTGCTCTCAATTTTTTTAAATTATGAGTGGAATGTGAGATTTTATGTGTTTATTTTTAAGGTCCTGCAAGGTGGTTTTGAACTAGACTTTGAATAAGGACACTGACCTCATAGAAAGAAGACTGGTCTGGGAATGGGAAGAATTGAATTGCTCCCATTACTCTCAATAACTGGGGCAAGGTACTTAATTTATATGTTCCTCCTCCTTATTAGGCACAAGTACAAAGGTACAGGTAAGAATATCTACATTACCTACCTCATGGAGCGGTTGTGAGGATACAATAAGGTGCTTTGAAAATCTGCCAAAATTGCACTATTTCAAATTACACTGCTTTCCTTCACCTAATAAAATGAATATTCAACACACATTTACTGTTTGAATTGACTATTTCTTAATCAAATATTCATGTGTAGCACAAATAAGCCAAGGTCTTTATTAACTGAGGAGGGTGGGGATGGCTTATTTAATTTAATTAATTTTATTTCATTTTATTATTTTATTTTTATTTTTAATCCTCATCCAAGAGTATGCTTCCATTAATTCTACAGAAAGAGGAAAGGGGAGAGAGAAAGAGAACCACTGATGGGAGGGAGAAACACGAATGGGTTGCCTCCTGTGTGACCTCCACCAGGGAATCAAACCCACAACATTATGCTGTACGGGACCATGCTCCAACCAACTTAGCCACCATCCAGGGTGAGGGTGAGGCTTTTTTAGAAGCTAGGAAATAAACCTCCTGAAAATAACAACCTGGAAGAAAAGTGTTGGTGGAAAGCCTAAACTGTCCTGAGAGGTTCAGACATGACCCAGGCAGACATAACACTTGAGTTCTTACCTGTCTTCTTTTATCCTGGCCAGCAAGGGCTCCAGCCACCCGAAAGTACATTCACAGTGTGCATCGAGAAAGGTTATGACCTGTCCTTTTGAAGCAGCTGCTCCTCGGAGGCGGGCGCGTATTAACCCAGAGCGCTCTTCCATTCTGATAATTTTTACTGGCACGTCTAAATTTTTCACATAATTTTCTAATGTCAACTTGAGGAAATCTGTAATGCGCAATAAGAATTTATAAGAAAGTTTTGAAACTGTTTTAAGACACAGCAGAGATACTATGGGCCAGATGAAAATTCAATGCACAGAAATAGTGCCGAACCCTTGCAACTGTTTTTGCAGTTGGTGACATAAAGGTAGAGAGATTTCATCAGTCTATTCATGTAGACTTCATTATAACCTGCCAGTTGGCTGGCAAGGACAAGGATAAAATAGGAAGTTAATATACCAGACTGTAATTGAGAAACTGGGCCACACAGGCAAATGCAGCGTCCTTAATTATAAGTTATTTTGCATTTACCTGAACTAAAAGAAAAAAAAAAAAAAGACAAGTGTCCATAAAGTCATACAAATGCTCAATCATATAAGCAATTGAGTTGCAGGAAAAAAAGGAACTGTTTTGAAAGTCATATTGACTGATTTCCTGGGTTAGTAAGAACCAAATGGAATCATGAGAGAAACTGTAATAATTAGTTGCTTGTTTCTGGAGTTGGCATTGCCTGGGTACATTGATGAAAAGGCACTGATGATGATGGGTGGATTCAGGGCTAGTATAATTATAAGGAAAACACAGATAATTTCCCAGCTGTCCTTTTGATCATAACAAAGTTTTCTAATTTAAGAAAATATATGAGAAAAATATTTATACCTCTTTCACTGGCATCATCGACCAAGATGACCTCAGAAAGTAAATAGTGTGGGGAACGGTTAATAACACTGTAAACAGTTCGGAGGAGGGTGCTCCAAGCTTCGTTATGAAACACAATGACTACACTTGTGTTTGGAAGTTCATCAGGGTAGACCTTTGTTTTGCATCTGGAAAAGGGAAAAGTTGAAGGATATGGTAATAAATAATTCATTTTTCATTCTGATCACTGTAATAAAAAATACCGATAACACAATTTTAGACTTTAAAGGTCCTTATAAAGGAAACATTTTGTGCATATCTACAATAACGTTCCTTTTTATAAATGCTGTGAGTAATCAGTTGGCATTTACAAATTAAGTATGCACAATTACTAATATTTCACTTTAACTCCTTCAGAGAACCAAGCAGCATGACTTCCACAAGTCTAAGAAAGCTAAAATAATGTTCTGAGACTGTCAGTAGAAGACCAGGCACAACAGGAACAGATTAATTCATGCAGTGCATATAATTGTAATCATTGTTTAGAAAAGGCGAATTATTATATAACTCCAAAACTCTTAAGAACATAAAAAGACATGCATCCATAGGGTTTTGAAGCATGTACAATAAAGATTAATTTTTTCTATTCTAAAATCAAGTTGGGCATACTTTCCATTCTCTTTGAGAACGCTATAACCATGTCTACTTTGAAGGAAAGTTTAAGAGCCAGGATGTATGTGGCAGAGTCTCAGTCAGTGTTCTGTACAATCAAATTGGAGATCAGGAAAGGGAACAGGTAGGCCACCAGTACTCCTCAACTTTTAATGGGCATAGGAATTGCCTAAGGATTTTTAAAAACACAGACTCTGATTCCACAGGTCTGGGTTACAGTCTGAGCTCCTGCACTGTTGAAAAGCCACCCAGGTGGCTCAGAGGTCCCTGGAGCACACTGATTAGTAAGGGGCTAGCCCATAACTGTCATTAGTATTAGAGCTTGATTTCCTGAGAAAAAAATTTAACTTTGCTCATGAATCCAAAGCAGCCCAGACTTTACTTTTCAAGCAATCAATCCAAAAATGTACATTTGGATAAATAATATGCATATTGTTCTGGTAGCCATCCATGCAGGTGGTCCTTACCCCGTCAATTTGTCAACATCCAACATTCAGACATTTCTGTCATGCAATTTTAAATCATCATGATTATAGAATATTTAAAAAATGCTACTAGGTATCCATAGCTAGAATTAAAGTTTATTCACACTATTTTTTTCATATATGCTGAAGAACTAGACAATTAAATTTACTCTATAAAACAAAATGAACCCAATATTTCTTGCCACTCATGAATGACCCAACACATGACACGAAACAAGCATTGTTATAATTACCCGTGAATGAGAAAATCCAATAAAATGTTAGAAGATAAAGACATATAATAAAACAAGTACTGATTGTGAGCCTATTGAGATGTTAATCACCTTTTAAAGTAGTATAAATTTTACCTGCTTAGTGAAATCTTCTGCAATATAATCAAGTAAGAATGAATATATACCTGAACTACAACTTTTCTTCAGCATATATTTATTTGAAAAACATTTGATAAGCATCTGCGATATATAAGATATTGTATATATAGGAAAAGAAAAATGTAGGGAGCAAAGGTAGTTTGATTCATAGTCATCTCTCCCCATTCTGCTGCCAGATTCAAGTAGCTTCTCTGTGCTTCATCATGACTTGACTTTTAGCTCTATGCAGCTCAGCACTGTATGAACTTAGAAAGCCATGTTGGTAAGTCAGAGAGCTTCTCTCCATGATTTTTCTCAACTCTCAGTTCTTTGGCCTCATCAAAACACCTCACTCCTTTCAGCATGTTAAGAAAAATGTGTGGTAAGGATAATCATCATCATCATCGTTACCAATAAAGAAGTAAAACTGGAAAAATGGGCTGACAGCAGTCTAACGGTCAACTAGTTTGACCCAAGGATGACAGTCTAAAACTGCTACTTGGTATTATTTGGAATAACATGATGAATTTTAAATCAAATTTTTATGTTATACTAAATGCCAACAAAGAAAATATGAATGAGGCATTCATTTAGGGATCACTTAAAATATCAAAATAAAAGCAGACACTTAGATCTACCTTCTTACACCATTTCTATCATGCTCTATTTTTGTAGTTTAAAAAATCTACTCACAAATGTTAATTTTGTATTCATAATATGTGACAGTTATATTGACCCAATTCACTATTAATGCAGCTATTATGTTTGCTTAGAAAATCTCTGTACTGTGTCATTGCTTAATGTAGCATAAAAATAAAATGTGGCTAATATTTTCATTAATTCTTCCTCCTTTTCCTATGTGAAAAGTTATTCAGCAAAGAAAACTTTGTCTAATAATAAAATCATTTATAGAATAATTCTTAAGCTATAAAAATCAATCATTTTCTATGTGAGTTTATCTAGTTACCTCAAGTGCAATAATGTATGAATCAATGAGTTATGATATACATTGTTTCTGATAACTTTGTGATACACTGAGCTAGTATTATTGCCTGCATTTCATCAAAGCTATCATTGCCTCTACTTCACCTGTGGTAAGATACAACATGGTGGTAGGTACCACTAAAAAAATCTTACAATCTAATTGTAATCTCTTTGGGGAAATGTTGGTTGACAATTAAATTCTACACATGTAGTATACTCAGCATACATACCTTAGGTAAACCATCGCTACATAAATAGCCATGATCACATTCATACACACTTAAAAAATATTGCCTACATTACAACTGCCGGCTGGCTGACAATGCCTGTAACTAACCATTAACTATAACACTCATCCTGACTTAAGACATATAAAATATAAAGAGTACATTTCTTACAACAGGTAAATACAATAATATTCTGGTTTAGTCAAGAAAAATTAAAGTGTTGTTTAGGTTTTTTAAAAAACTAGTTTTAGTTTCTAAGATGGTAGAATTTGTAACTCCCTGATTTTCCAGGCATAATTATACATAAACAAACAAAAGAAATCTGCATGATGGAGGTGAGGATACTTACATAGATTGGACTGCTCTAATGTTCTCTTCTCCCTGACAGATGGAGGACAACGTCTTCTTTGTAATATTACCAGAACAATTCCAATACTGTCCACTTCAGCTTTTACATGTTTTACATAGTAAGAATAAAGTAGATAATCTTGAATGTGTGGTAGACATTACTTGGTCTAAAAGCTCAAATCGCCAAATGTTGGAATTGAAAAGGACTTTCAAAGCTGACTAATTCAAATAGTGATTTCACTGAGTACAAATTTCAAATCACATAGCTAATTCAATACTCTGGGCAAAAAAGAAATAAAACGAAAATAATAAGGTAATTTGTTATTTAATAATATTAGTAACTGTAATGTTTTTCCCCATATCATATGCTATATGAAACATTTTAAATATTACTGGTATCTAAAATTAGAAAAAAATGCCCTCGTTGGTGTAGCTCAGTGGATTGAGCGCGGGCTGGGAACCAAACAGTCCCGGTTCGATTCCCAGTCAGGGCACATGCCTGGGTTGCAGGCCAGTTCCCCGTGAGGGCCATGTGAGAGGCAACCATACATTGCTGTTTCTCTCCCTCTCTGTCTCCCTCCCTTCCCCTCTCTCTAAAAATAAATAAAAATAAAAAATAAAAAAAATTAAAAAAAAATTAAAAAAAAATTAGAAAAAAAATTTAAATTACTCAAAAATATGCCTTAGTCTTATGCTGAAATATATATATCTTTAATCAAATAGAGCAATGATTTTCCCCAAGGATTATTTCATTAAAACTAAGCATAGAAAATCAACTTTCACAAAATTATGTACATACAGAGCAAATACTGTTTTAGCAATCTGTCTTATGAAGACATTCATTTTCTCTTATGTAAACATCCAAATGAAATTGGTAAAAATGACATTATTGTGGGAATATGATTAATAAGTAATTAACTTCGAGAGTAAAAGTGGCAGATTACAAAAGCAATTTTCATCAATTTGAAAGGAGTATTTTATTCTTACTAGTCCAATTAGCTTCTTGAAATCTGGTATTCTAGTAAAATCATAAACATTATCATAGCAATATTCCATATTTATACTGTATTAGGATATTCTAAACCTATAATTCTTAAAGTGCGAGTTTATTTCCTTTTAATTCTATAATAATGTATTTGTGACTCTTAATCTTGGCTGTACATTGGAATCATCCCATAAGCTTGGAAAAAAAAATTGATGTGTGTGTCTCAGCAACAGAGATTCTGTTTTTAACACACAGCCAAAGTTGAGGACTGTTGCTGAAAGTTATTCAACAGAAATACTGATTTTTTAATAATATCTGTATACATATGCTTGTTTATACATATATATGAGTATATAAGTATATAAATAAAATCTTTTTGCTTACATCAACAGTTTAAAATAAGATGCATAAAGTTAATATAATATCTCTTTTTATGTTTGTAGCACTATTCCCTGTACTTGTAAGCCCTGGAGTTGGAAAGTCTCCTCCACTTCATTTACAATCTCTTTACTATCTAGTACACTAGTATCAGTCAGTCTTCTCTTTTTCAGCAGTTGATTTATAAATACATGAGAAATAAACCCACCCCTCCTACTTGGGAGAAAAATACGGGGGTAGGATCATGTTTCCAATGTCCAAAATATGAAAATACAGTGAGATCGTGTGTCTATTTTCCTTCTTTTCACTTGGGTATGCACACATTAAGAGAACACAGACTGTTAAAATTTGATTTTATCCTTTTCAAAACCATACTGATGTATTCAGATAAGCTACTGAATACAACATGCCATACCAAAGAAAGAAACATTGACTATAGATGAAAATGTGAAGCCACAAAGGATCCATAATTACACAGTGGCTTAGACACAATCCGTTTCGGACCACAAACAAAGGCTGTCGACACTGCAGTTTGCATGACTTGTTGGATTGTTGGTCAGTGAGTCAGTGGTCACTTTTTACCGCCTCAATCAAAGAAGATTACTAACAATAATTTAAAATAAAGACTAACAATAGAAGTCCTCTATAGCCTTCTTATCTTTAAAAGCTATGGGAATTGCACTGAATGTTGTAGAATCAAATGTGGTTTCTACGTTTCCAAATCATTAACATTGATGTTCATAGAGGAAAATTTCATCATTTTTCAATGCATCCATGCAAAGAGTACTTGGGCAACAGGACAGTAGTTCTTTCATAATCATTAAACAGCTGGGGGCCTCAATAAAATGAAGCATCTAATTTTGTATGGGTTTCTATATATGGATTTCTATTTGCATTTTGTTAAATCTTTCTAAAGTAAGTTCTGATAAGTCATAATTACCTCAATAATTCATTTTTTAAAGAACCAAATTTTTATCAATCTTCCCCAAACACCTTTATTTTAAAATCCTGGTAGACCCTGTCTCATTTTTGGCCTATTTGCTATTAGAGCTACTCCTTGCTCCCTCTGTTTTCTTTTACGTATTTAGATGGGTGGAGTGAATTATTGGATTATTGTTGTGTTTCCAAGACTCCCTTAGAGGTTGGCTTGTGTTTGAAGTATGCCAAAAGGACCTCAGAGAGAGAGATTGACAAGTAGGAGCAAAGAGAAACAGGAAGCCAGGTAATGTCTCTCTCTACCCTCCCCTAACCCCAATAAAGAAGTATTCTGCCTTGTCCCTGGTATGACACCTCATATACACCTCAGTCTTTTTAACCTTATTATACTCTTTATTATAATAAAGCTATCTAATCCAACAGACTAAGGGATTCTTTGAAAGAAGAGATTCATTTTATTTACCTCTGCCTCTCCAGAATATAGCATTCTGCATGTCACAAAATATTGTATAAGGTGTTGAGGAATATAAACTTCATAGTTAGGTTATTGTGTGTATTATCAGAAAAACTTCTCTGCTTTTTTAATCATCTGAAGTAGAGGTGTAGAAACACCAAACTTTCTACATTTTTGTCATAGCTTCAGCTGGTTTTGTTACTTAGTCTTCTAGAGCCAGGGCAAATAATTGAGCTAGGGATGCAAAAGGGAAAGAATATAAGAAAATGAGTCTACCGGTTATTCTGTTATAACATATTCCTCTCCAACCTAAGTAACATCATTCCTATTGGGACATACTGGAGCAAGCTCTCTGCCTGGAAAACCTGTCTGTCTCCCGTTCTGTCATTTAGGATCTGTGAGCAAACTCTTTTTAAGTTTCAGTTTTATCATCATCTAAATTGGAGCAATACTGCTGTCTTAGGTGTTTTTCATGACTTTCAAGGAAAACAAATGAAATAATAAATGAATTATATGAATGTAATTTATTATACTATCCTTATATTATAAAACACTGTATACAATATTATAGATAAGGTCTGTGTATTATTTGGGTCAGCCTTGCTTCTGATAGGATTCTGAGCATACCCATGCTTTAATAATTTATCTTTCATTCTTAGGTCCTGTGGCCAAACTTCCACGGTATTCCTCACTTCCAATGCAGTTTCAATAATAGATCTGGTGTCTATTTCTGTACTTGTTTATCCAGTGTAGCAATGTGGAATAAAAGTCCCTCCTCTTTCTCCTTTAGACCTTCTATATCACTTATTGCTCTGATCTAAACTTTCTCTGGCTGGCTGTAGCTGCCTGCTATTCAAACGTCCTCCTTATTTACTTTATCTCTGCTTATTATTTTCTACTGGGCAAACTCAAAGGGTCATGTTCTGTCTGCCTGCTGAGATCTCTGCTTCTTGCCTGCTTCTGAATATCCATGAGCTATCTACCAACTTGTGCTCCCTCATACCAACAAAAGCTCGGACTGTCTGCCACTGCTTGCTCACTGTGGGACATTATCAAATCCTGCATTCCTCAGCCAGACTCTGGCCATCTCCTCCCACATTCGAGACCTGATTTAAGAAACATGATAATATGAAATCTAGTAATAAGTGGCGAGCATTTATTAGACTCTTAATTATGTAGCATGGTATTGTACTATATATTTTATGTGGGTCATCTCATTTGACTCTGAGAAGTGAAACCTCCTGAAACTACAGAGGTTAATAATCAGTACTGCAATTAAGGCTATACACTTATAAATGGTTTCCATGAATGCTTTAAGAAATTCCAGAAAATAAATTTATTCAAACAATAAAAAATTATCGAAACAAGCCTCCTCTAAGGAGAACAGGTTGCTATATGAGCAAACAGCTTCTTTCTCAGAACAATATGTATCTTACTTAAGTAGACAAATTGCTTGCTTACTAATGGACCTCGAGACCCTCTCCTCATCATGTCCACCAATCCTAAATTATTAAATCACATACTTGACCAATCCCGATAAGATTCCTTTACTGAAATACCAATCATAAACCACTTAGACCCAGACCTCCAATTCTATAAATACCCACCTATAAATAGCCTCCTCTTTTTGAGACTATTAGAACGGTCTGTCAAGGTAGCAATTATTCTGGTGGTCTTTTGTGGAGTGAGTCGTTGATAATCTTTATAATATAATATTATGAACTAGTTATATTATTATTCCAATTTGTTAAGTAAAGATCGAGCTACTCAGATCAGTTAAATAATTTGCTTCTAAGTGATGGAGCTAGGCTTCAAAAGCTGTTGTTCTGCCTGATAGAGAAAGGTTCTTTGCCACTTAAGGAGGAAACTGCCTTTGTTATGGAGAATTTTTAGATAAGGGACTGGAAGAAACCGGCAGGAGCCAGAAGACTGCATTCCCAGGAAACAAAGGAAGTCTAACTGCTTTGAATGAGATGAGGGTGCCTTTGCTTTGCTACAGTAGGCTAGGACCAGGAGGTGAGAAACACTAAAGAAAGGAATAAGAAGGGACAAAGGAGAGGTGATAAGCAAGTAAAATGCTGAGAGACAGAAGTAGCCAGTGCACTTTCCTCAGCCAGTGCTGTGATAGCTGGAATATATTTTCAAGATGAGTTATGTCCAAAGTTCGTATTTGACTACAGTGTTGTAATGCAATGCCACCTACTCTCCTGTAGTTCATGAAACCCGCAGTGCCCATAAATGTATTGCATTAGTGGTTACAAGACTACGTCTCTAATTTTAGAAAGAAGCCAGGTTTAGTATCTGGATTGCTCTGTGAGAAATGGAGAAAATGGTCACAAAAGCAGTTACAAAATCGTAAGTCCACTGGGGCAGTTGAATAAATCTTATGAAAAGCTCTAGAAGTCCACAGATAATTCTTTGTGGGTTTAAACTGACCTCATCTTGACTTTAACAGACTGGACTCACTCAACTAACATCTGGTTCATATTAAAAACTAAAACATCATAGATGTAATTTCTACCAAGTAAATGGCCATCAGATAGTCCCATTGGAGTTATTTCCAATAGTTAATAAGCAGCCTGTTTTAAGGATATAAAACCGAATATTGTACAAGCATATGTTATATTCTTTCTATTGTGAAGAACCTCACTGAATTTTAGACGTGAACTACATAATTCAACTCTGCACCTAAAAGAAAAGGAATACCATTCAAGTAAGTGGTATTGATGTTTTGGGACATGAGTTTATGAGGTTGTTCCTTTTCTGTGACCCCTGAATATAATAACTCTTTCATGCTACTGAAAGTACTTAACTATGATTTGTCTAAAATAAATGTTAATTGAATGTGATCATTGTAATGAAAGTGACTTTGCAACAAAATTTCTCATTACTACCTTAGTGAAAAATAACATAGAATTTTATAAGAGTAGTATTGGAATCTGAACCAGGCTTTGCTTCTGTCTCCATTGATGGGCTTAGCCAGGTCAGCTGACCGTTCTAAGTGTCAAGTTTTTTACCTTTCTGAGATAATGCGACCATTATTCATCCAGGTTCACAGCCCAAAACTTTGATGCTAACATTACGAAGATGATTTCAGCATCATGAATTATAATCCTGATGATTCCTCTCTCAATACTTTTCTTACCCATCCTGTCTACTGTATCCTCTTCATAGACCATCATCTCTCCTTTAAGTTATAGCATGGAGTCAATATGGTACATTTGTAGAATATTCTTCATACCTAAAGTATACCCTCCTCATTGGAGACCTAAAGAGGATCCAAACAGACACTCCTTTATTCAAATGTTTGTGATGGACCTTCATTGCCTAAAACTAAAATCCAAAGGCTCCTCCTGATATGGTTCAGCACCGGTCCTGCTGTCTTCTCCTCTCACTATCGCATTCAACTCTTCAGCCATATTGAACATCTCAAAGTTCCTTCATGAAACAAAGCTCACTCTCACACATTTATCTCTATCTCCGAATCTCTGCTTTCCTCCCTGGATAACACACATATCATCTAAGATAGGGCTCAAGTCAACTTCCTCTATGAAACCAAATTTTCCCCAGGGCTATTCAACTCTTCTTAAACTCTGGCATGTTTTATATCTTTATTTTCCTTCCTTTCTCATATAAATAAATTGCTAGGTAATTCAACATATTGAAAGAATGGAGTTGTTTTGAAGTGTGTAAAAAATTCTCTTATACTGCAGTTGCTGTTTTCCAGAAATGATCTGAAAGGCTTCCTTTGCACTTGTATTCTAATGAGAATTTTTAGCTATAGAATTTTTTGAATATAAAATATTTATTTACAGTAACCCCCTTATTCATGATTTTGCTTTGTGTGGTTTCAGTGAACCACAGTCAACTGCTCTTTGAAAACATTATATGTACAATTTCAGAAGTAAACAGTTTATAAGTTTTAAATTGCACACTCGAGTAGTGTGATGAAATCTCTCACCACCCAGCTTGTTCCCGCCCTATACTAAATCATCCCTCTGTCCAGGTTATCACACCCTATGTGCTCCCTGCCCATTAGTCACTTAGTAGTAGCGCTCTCAGTTACCAACTTGACCATAGCAGCATCACAGTACATGTGTTTAAATGACTCCTATTTTGCTTAATAATGGGCCCAAAGTAAAAGAGTAGTGATGCTAGCAATTTGGATATGCCAAATAGAAGTCATAAAGTGCTTCTTTTTGTATGTATGTACAGGAAAGAAAAAACATACTATATTTGGTACTTTCTGTGATTTCTGGCATCCACTGGGGGTCTTAGAAGATATATCTCATGGATAACAGGGACCACTGTACATACTAAAAATGCATTGGTTATGAAGTATGCATTCTTGAGAGAAGATGGAGATATAGATAATAAAAGAAAGTTAAGTTGATCAAGCAAAACTCTGCATCCAGAAAGAATTGTTATAGGTGATATTTCAGAGTAAAAGCCTATGTCAAGTACAACCCAGTGTTGGCAAGGGGCGAAAGTATTGCCATGTGTGATGCCCAAACAAGCAAAACAAAAATTTGCTAAAAAAATTTGGTGGTTTTTGTGGGACCTAGAATCAGATAACAGGGAGCAGATGATGAATTCAGAAATAGAACACCACAGTACCTGAAAGTTCAGAGAAAGAAAAGAATTCATGAGGAAACTGGGCTTCTGCTTTTACTAAAGATACTGATGCCCAAGTAAAGAAATCAGTCCATGAATCAGGGTGTAACATGGGGCCTAGATCGCAGGATCAAAGTGCTAACTGAGAGACACAGGGCTCAGGCAATGGACTTGTCGAACTAGGATCAAGACCACCATCAGCCTACACTGACCTTTGTGTGATTAGAAAAACACGCCCCTTCTGGATAGTAGAGCCCTGTCACCACAAACTTAAAAGCAAATTAGACCTTTGTGCCCAGAAAAAGACCCTTTTTCTTCCAGCAACAAATAGCTACTTACCAAAACACACAGACAGCCTCATCAGCAGAGGGCAATCCTTCAGCCAGATGTCTTTGTGCTGCACACACTGGACAACTCTACAGGGATGCCCTAACCCTGGAAATCCTTTGATTATCCTGGTTATAAAGATGATTAGTTCCATTTCCAGAGGCACAGCTTCATCTTTGGATTAAGAATTGGACGTAGAATTGATAGTGAGGCCAAAAAATCAGGCAGGTCTTTGCACTTTATTGGAATGGGGTCAATGTAGAGAGTCTATCTGTATGGAGTAAAGTATGTGGGCTTTATGAGAATTTGTTTTCTTTGGCACAGGCAATATTTTCACTTATTTCTACCTTTGTTTGCTACAAAGCACTATATGTGTACATATCTATCTATAACTATATTTATCTAAATTTTTTTAAAAGATTTTATTTAGCTATTTTTTAGAGAGGGGAAGGGAGGGAGAAAGAGTGGGAGAGGAACATCAATGCGTGGTTGCTTCTCAAGCGCCCCCTACTGGGGACCTGGCCTAAACTGGTACGTGTCCTAAACTGGGACTTTAACTGGCAACCCTTTGATTCTCAGGCCAGCACTCAACTACTGAGCCACACCAGCTAGGTATTTTTCTAAAATTTATATATATATATATATATATATATATATATATATATAAAATCAAAAGTGTCATGAAAAAGAAGTGAAGAAATTAAAGCGTAGAAAACAAGTTATATTACCTACTTAAAAAACGTTTTAAAATATCAGAGTAATTGTAAGGTTTAACTGCTGTGGAATTAAGTCATAGTTAAGACTGTATGAATCATGAATTCCTCTTCTTTTCTCCATACCCAGTTTATTAATAAAAATAATATTTTTCTCCACTTAGTTCCACTGAGTACAGCCATTGCTGTCAATGGCAACAGCAGGCACATCATTTTGGATGAAGTGAGATTCGTCCGATGTTTCCCCACCATTAGATTCCGGTAACCAAATTTTGGCAGGAGCACAACTGAAGTGATGTTGTGTCATTCTTAGTGCATTACAGCAAGAGGCACTTGATGTTGATTTGGTCATTAGTAATATTAATGTTGATCACTTGAGTAGGGGGTTGTCTGCCAGGTTTCTCCAATGTACAGTATATTTCCCATTGTAATATATAAGTTGCTTGTGAGGAGATGACTTGGGGTTTTGTAAATTTTTCTAGTTTTTTATAAAAATTTCACCTACCAGTTATATCAACCAGTGATGATTTCTGCCTTTAACATGCAGATAGTATGTGTTCCTTTAGTGTGTATTTGGAGGTGTATTCTCAGGGTACTTTTCTAGGAGTAGAATTGTAAATTCAAAGTAAATGGGTGTACGATTGTCTTAGATGTTGACAAATATTCCGCTATAAAGGTTGTGCCAATTTGCTTTCCAATCATCAATGTTTGACAGGTTCCTAGGGACTGGCAAACAGAATGTATTATCAAGCTTTGAAATTATCACCAGTCTGAATAAGATATCTCAAGGTAGTTTTAACTTGTCTTTTTCTAATGAGGAATAAAATCAAACTTTTTTTAACATTTAATATGTTTACAAGTCAATATTATGTGTGTGAATGTGTGTATTTGTATATAATGTCAGTTCCAGGTCTTTGCCCATTTTTCTATTGAAGGATCTTGGTTTCCTTGGTTTTTGTGTTCACAGACATTTTTTGCCTTAATTTCACAGACATTTTTACATTATGTGATATTTGTCTTTTATCTGCGATGTATCTGTCAATATTTTCTATCAGTTTGATATTTGTCTTTCACTTTAGTTACATTTTGTCACATTAATGGTTGTCATCATTACATATATTCAAATGTATCTATATTTTCTTTTATCATATGTGCATTAATTACAAGTAGAGACCATTTCCCATCACCCAGGTTATAGAGGAATTCAGCTTTCTTTTTTTTAAATGTAGATTTCTGATTGATATGATACTTACTCTTTTGTATGATGTGAGGTATGGGTCCAATTATGTTTTTCTCCAAATGACTAATCAGTTGTTCAAGATTCACTTACTAGAATAGGCCAGTGAGTTGAGGTGTTACTTTTATCATGTGTTAAACTTCCATTTATTCCTATAGTTATCTCTAGACTTTTGTTTTACTCCATTTGTCTTTTTAAGCATGTTCTACTACCATGCTGTTTAGTGGTAGCGTGATACTCTAATAAAGTATATAGAGCTGCATTTTCATGTTCGGTCAGACCAGTTCTCTCTTCTAGCTCTTGTCTTTGTTAGTCTGGCACATTTATTCCTGTGTGAGTTCCTCCAGCTACCTCATTTTGATGCATTTCAAAGTATCAGTACACTCCTCCTATATTTCGCATCCTGTTTATCAACAATAGTTGTTGATTAGTACGTTTATCTATTTTAATGCAAAACTTAAATAAAATGAAATGCACAAATCTTCCCTGGCTGGTGTAGCTCAGTGGATTGAGCGCGGGCTGGGAACCAAAGGGTCCCAGTTTGATTCCCAGTCAGGGCACATGCCTGGGTTGCAGGCCAGTGAGGACCATGTGAGAGGCAACCATACATTGCTGTTTCTCTCCCTCTCTATCTCCCTCCCTTCCCCTCTCTCTAAAAATAAATAAATAAAATCTTTAAAAAAATGAAATGTACAAATCTGAAGTGTACATTTCCAAAACTTTGATAAGTGCCAACACCTGTACAGCCCAAAGTTCTATCAGGATATAAAACATTATCACAAGCACAGAAATCACTACTTTAACTACTTAAACAGTGTAAACTCTGCTTACCTAAAAAAATGTAAAGAACAACTTCATTGTGGAGCATTTTTCTGAATTTAGAATAACTGAAATCAATGCAATCTATATATCAACTCCCCCTTCCTATCATGAACACCCCATGAATGCCATGAATTTCAACTGTTACTGCTAAATGTAACATAAAATATCATGCTTTAGTGACTACAAGGAATAACAAAATGTCAAATGTCTCTATTCTTTATTTCAATGTAATGTTAGTTAAAAGCAGCCATTACTATTAAAGAATGCGAATCCTGGGTAATAAATACTTTCACCTATAATAAATTAATTTCCAAATGATTTCTTAAATATGAAGTAATGAATTCTAGCAAAATAGACCAGGTATCCATTTATAATTACATAGTGAAAAGAAATACTAAATATAATTATTGTCAAGTATATTTGGTATCTGCTCAACAGTCTTTGCATATTGTTGATGTCTACTGTGTTGAGCTGTCTAAAACATAATATGTGCTTACTTAATTTCTTTATTAAAATTTTCAGGTCTGTATTTTTTAAAATATTGAAAAATAATGTGAATATCAGTATAATGGGTTTCTCTTTTAAATCATATTTAAGATTTAAGACCACTTAAAGGTAGATACTTTTATAAGTTTTATATGCTAAAGAAATTCTAGATATTATCTTCAAATAAATTAACCAAGACTACAACAATTTTTTTATTTAAAAATAGAAATCCATACTTAAACCAAGTATTTCTCTGCTACATGTAAGCTCGGGACTATACCTGGAAAAATATCTTAATTCAGTCTTCTTTATTATGTATGTAATCAATGTGCTCTTTGTCCTTAAATCCTATTGTAACAAAGTGAAATTTAAAAAAACAAGAATTGTTTGTCTCTCTTTCCTGTTCATGCCCACAGTTTCTACCACTTCATGACACTCCCTTGCTAATCCAACCCACTCCAGGTGCTTAACACTTGCTGAGCCAGCCTGTGCTAAGGAACAACATATGTGCATCAACTCTTTTTCTGAACCTCCCTTCCTGAGAGATAACCAAATTGGGTAGATTTAGCATCTATTTTGTCATTGCAACCCCTGTTTCATTAGTTTCCAGATGGCTGAGCCTCCTGGTACCAGCCTTGTAATTTACTCCCTGGATAGTTAACCGAATTTCCTTCCTGTAGAACTATGCCCACAGAGACAGTCAGTGCCACGCTGCAGGGAGGGGAGGTGGAAGCTGGTGAAGAGGAGAAGAAAGTGACTGACATCAGGTCTGGGACATACTATGAAATCAAGGCCCTTAAGAAACCATGCTTTTTGTCACCATGAGCGAAGTAATGTGTGAGTGTTTAACATGCGAGTGTGTATTTTCTATTCCTTTGTTTTACTTTGTATTTATAATAGTATTCACAGAATCACAGACAAGAAAGGTGCTTCACGGACCACTTAATAACTTTAATTTTATGGCTGGGGAAACTGCCTCACAGACGGAGAAAATAACATGACAGAAGTCTCACAGTTATTTCGTAGACTTGCTGTGGCCAGAATCTAGGTCACTGAGCTCCCTGAACAGTGAGTGACCTTTCCTCTTCAGTGTGTGCAGGAACTACTAGGGGACTTATTTCCCCATAAAACACAAATGCTGTACACATTTGATCTCTTATGAGGCACATAGCAACAAATCAAAAACAAAATGAACAGACAGGCTAGGTCATTCACTGCTTTATCAAAAAAAATTTTGGGGATTAATATAATATAAAGTACTTTTTTCATTTTTGTATAGTCTTTTCTTATCTGTTTTTCCTCTTATTAAAAACTTCTTTTCTTTCATGATGTTGGTTGTTCAATATACAGTTTCTTTGAGACAACACAGTGCAAATGAAAAAAGCTGTGAAATATTTCAAAAGCCTTTCTCATTGAGCAATAATTTATGTAGCTCATTGTAGAATTTATGATAGTTTTCCTTTAGAGATTTAAATTTCCTACATAGGCTTTATAGACAAAATATCCAATGCTTTCTTTTCTAGGGAGAGTGCAATAAGCCTGTAAATTTTACAAATGAAGCAGACTGGAAGAGAATAAAAGTATGTAGAGAACAAAGAGGGAAAA
Organism: Micronycteris hirsuta; assembly: GCA_004026765.1. Taxonomy (NCBI): domain Eukaryota; kingdom Metazoa; phylum Chordata; class Mammalia; order Chiroptera; family Phyllostomidae; genus Micronycteris; species Micronycteris hirsuta. The sequence continues at coordinate 42,947 of PVJI01002071.1, forward strand.
AAAAGAAAAAAAAATTAAAATGATGGTTTTCCTGAAATGTTAAAAAAGGGCAGTCACACATAATATTTTTAAAGTTTCTCAATATAACAGACAAAACTTGAACTGAGACAACTATGGTGGAATGAACACTCCTGTGGAGAAATGCTGGGGCGAGTATCTCTGGGAGGACTACAGTGATGTGGCCTCTTAGAATGCAGGAAAGACCACCGTGTGCTCCCCTCCAAACACTAATAAAAAGTATAACAACTGACTTTCTATAATAAGAAAAATAAGAGGCCTGGCTGGTGTAGCTCAGTGGATTGAGCGCGGGCTGGGGACCAGACAATCCCAGTTCGATTCCCAGTCAGGGCACATGCCTGGGTTGCGGGCCAGGTCCCCTGTGAGGGCCACGTGGGGGGCAACCATACATTGCTGTTTCTCTCCCTCTCTGTCTCCCTCCCTTCTCCTCTCTCTAAAAAATAAATAAATAAAATCTTAAAAAAAAAAAAGAAAAATAAGAGATGTTTTCAGTCAGTACAAGAACAAACTTCATTTTAATGTCGATCTTTGTGTTCTAAAAAAGAATGTTTCCATGTCAGAAGGAAGGTTTCAAAAGTAGTGAATAGAGTTAGTGTCTGAAACCTAAGTCCTTTTTCTACATGCTGTAGGAAGAAATGAGTTATCATTGGAATCTATTACTGGAAACCACAAATAGAATTGCTTTTCATTCTCCAAGGAGAAATCACTGCAGTTGTGATTGTCAAATTATTATATTCTAAAGGTCACTCCTCTCTCAGATCTCAAATGGCACATTATGATTCCAATTTTAGAGAACAAAGTCAAACTCATGCCAATAGTCAAAAGAAGTACCTATCTGCAAAACAAAACAGTTCAGTTAGGTGAAGTAGCAAAGTCGAGTTATTCTCATAAGAATCTTAATTTAAAAAGACACTGGCTTTGAACATAGTGATGAGAATGATTCATTCCTGACGACTAATACTAGAACTTGCTTTATTATTGCCATTAACACTATAATAGCAGAATTAATAACAAGATATTCAAGTGTGGCAGTG
>PVJI01002071.1:44098-150127 GCA_004026765.1 Micronycteris hirsuta
CATAATCCCATGAATAATCAATCCTATGTAAATTGGCCCCTGATAAAAACCCTGGCTGGGCAAGCCACGAGGCTTTTTCCTGGAATTGGGAGGAATCAGCCACGTAGCCCCAGTATTACTTTCCCCGCGTGTCACGGTATGACACGCACCGAGTCACGGCAACCACGGGTGTCGGCAGGCCCGATCTACCCCGTGTCATTCAAGTGTAGAATTTTTATGAGATCAGCTTTTTAAGAATTTCTACCAGATGGTCATAATGTTAACGTCATTCAAGTTAAAATAACATTTGAGACCCTGGCTGATGTGGCTCAATGGATTGGGCACCAGCCTGCGAACCAAAGTGTCGTCGGTTCGATTCCCAGTCAAGGCACATGCCTGGGTTGCAGGCAAGGTCCCCAGTATGGGGCATGCAAGAGGCAACCACACATTGATGTTTCTCACCCTTTCTTTCTCCCTCCCTTACCCTCTGTCTAAAAATAAATAAATAAAATCCTTAAAAATATAACACTTGATTCTGCAAAAATATATGTGTGTGTATACATTACACATACACATATGTGCACATGTATTTTTAAGATCTGGGGTAAAGAAATAAACAAAAAATTAACAGCTAGAGGTCTAGAAGAAAATGATTTTAGAATTGCTGAGAGTATACTGGAAAGTGCTGGAAAGTCAGTAGTTCTTTTCTTTGGTACCTCACCAAGTAACTAGTTCCACCTTAGTCTTTTGAGCTCTGAGATTTGTACTAATCACAATATTTATTTTAGATTTCTCATTCTACCTTGCACTCTCTACAAATTACCTCAAGTTTTGCTTTTAACTACACATTGAAACTTTTCATTTATGGCTGATGGATGACATTTATACTTGGAACATATGGAAACATTCACTCATGGGGGAACTGTTGAGTCAACATGACTGATACTTAATGAAGTGGAGAGAGGCAGACGCGCCATTAAGAAACTCAAGCGCCAGCCCATTCAGCACACTATCTAATTTTATAATTACAACTTTTATTATTTTTCTTAAAGAAGACACAGAATGAGTTTAAGGTTCAAGCCCCACAAACAGGTTTGTCCTAGAGGTTGAGTATCATGTATGTGAGATGTTTCCTCATTTCTCACTTACCAGAAGTCAGCTTGCTCTCAGTGTATGGCATCTACAGGTCATTGTGCACACAGACTGAAGGGTTTAGCACTAAGGTTTCAGTAACCACGGCTCTGCTGACAATCCTCACTCCCAGGTGGAGAGTGGCATTCTTCTACCTCAGCAGGGAGCAGGACCTGAATATGACACATTCAGGGCCAGACACCACAAAGCTGGGCTGGCACTTGGACAGTTTCATTTCCCAAACAGCACCCAAAGCCACAGCCATCTGAAGACAACTCAACTTGGAAGAGGATTGGGCTGATGAGGCATGACTTCATTGTAATGAGAAACTGAGATGGTTTTTTTGTAAGAGAATTTGAAATAAGAAACCTTACTTGAGTTATGCTGGTTATGTGCAATGTGGATTCTCAAATGGCATTGTCTAAAAAATACGTTAGTAGAAAAATTGGAATTTAGGTTATTTTTGTGAAGTCATAAGATTGTAAAAATGAAGACAGGTAAGGAGATTAAGAAGCAGGTTTTGGCACCATAACGGCAATCATTTACCTTGGATAGAAATTTGGTAAAGAGATAATCATTTTTTTGCCTTAACTTCTTTAAAATGAAATTAGTTATAATGCCTATCTTATAAGGATGTTGGAAGGATCAAATGAATTGATACACATAAAGCACATGGCACAGTACCTGCATCATAGTGAGCAAATAATAAATGTTAATTATTATTACCATATTTATCATAATTATTAAAATAAGTTTTAGGCGCTGACCAGGTAGCTCATTTGGTTAGAGCACCATCCCAATATACCAGCATTGCAGGTGTGATCCCTGGTTAGGGCACACACAAGGAGCTGGTGTCTCTCTCTCTCTCTCTTTCAAATCAATCAATAAAATAAAATAAAATAAAACAAGTTTTATAATTTATTGAGTAGATTAAAAATCAAAATCAAAGACCATTGATCAGTATCTCACTGAGAGATATTTGAGCCTTGGTGGTTAATTTTGATGTGTCCAGAGAGATGTGGAGATGTCTGAGATGACTCCAGGTTTTCAAGTATCACTAATAGAGGCAAAAAGAATGAAAATCAGCTCTGGCAGGTGTAGCTCAGTGGATTGAGTGTGGGCTGCAAACCTAGGGGTCGCCGGTTCAATTCCCAGTCAGGGCATATGCCTGGGTTGCAGGCCAGGTCCCCAGTGGGGGCCACGTGAGAAGCAACCACACATTGATGTTTTTCTCCCTCTTTCTCCCTCCCTTCCCTTCTGTCTAAAAATAAATAAATAAATTCTTTCAAAAAAATATATGAAGATCAGAACATAAAAAGTTTGACTTTGAAGCTATAGTTAGTCAAATATTAAATAGATAATGGGAAATCAACAATGCATAATTGTTCACAAAATTAGTAATTACTGATGAAAAATATGTGTTAGGAATGAATACTGATGTTTAAGATGTGACAGGTAAAAGGAGAGCTCATGGAGGAGCCTTGAAAAGAATGCTGAGAGAATTTAGATAGGAGTTAAGATAAAGTGATTTCAAGGAAGGCTCAGTCAGCAGCACTTAGAGAAAGACAAAGACTCTGCTGGATTTCCCAGTGGGGAGGCCCTCAGAGACCCCAGTGTGAGGGATTTCAATGAACAGTCTTGGGGACAGGCACCAGGTTACACTGGGTGGGGTCAGCAGGTAGACACAGTCAGTGAGGACTTTTTCTGGAATTTGACTGTTAAGTAAAAGTGAGAAATAGTGCAACATCTGGAGGAGGATTTGAGGCCAAGGGAGGGCATATTTCTTGTATGTAGACTTATTTATCTGGTTGCTTATACAGTAGAAATAATGTAGCATTGTTTCAGGCCGTGAAAAAGGTCAGTAGGGAAGGAAAGTCTGGAGACTGAGGAAAGAAATGTGATTACTGTCACATTTCTGTTTATGGCTGACACTAGGATACTTAGGGAATCACCTCTTCACAGCCTTCAAGTAAATGGAGTAGATATAATCCTGGCTGAAGGTCAAAGTCCCAGGCTGATTATGAAGACTCCACTGATGAAAGTCCGAGCAGTCCCTGTTTGGGTTCACTGACCTACTTATGCATTTGACCTGCTAGTGTCCAGCTCTTTTGTCAAATTTGTATTGTTCTTATTTTCTGAAATCTAATATCTGATCCGTATCTGATGTAAAATGCCCTCACGGCTTCCTGCTGTGTCCTTGTTGAATATTCCCTGTTTTAGTAGGTCTTCCTGGTCTTTCCTTTCAAGATGTACTTCCTAGACCTCTATAGCTTTGCTAGGATCTCTTTCTGGCAATTTTGTATACTGTCAACTGAGTCTAGGGGTGATTAAGTACACACAAAGAGACACTTTTGAAAATGTATTAAAAACATTTTTTCTTAAAAGGTTTTTTTTTTACTTTTTACTTTAAATATTTATAAATAGTTTTAATTTACCATTATTGTCTCTTTTCTCCTTTTATTTGCATGAGCATACATGTCTCTTAGAATCATGAATAAAAATTATTTTAATCTTAACATTTTATAGTTTTGTTTTGTTTTTTTTACTTTATTGTTGTTCAGTTACAGTTGTCTGCATACTCTCCCCTCCCCTCCCCCTCCAATCCCACCTCCTTTCCCTGCCTCCCTCCCCACCCTTGGTTCTGTCCAGGTGTCCTCTATAGTGGTTCCTGAAAACCCTTCTCCCCATTGTCCCCTCCCCCCTCCCCCCTGGCTGTTGTTAGATTGTTCTTAATTTCAATGCCTCTGGTTATGTTTTTCTTGCTTTTTGCTTTTGTTGATTATGTTCCAGTTAAAGGTGAGATCATATGGTATTTGTCCCTCACCGCCTGGAAGAAGGAGCTTATACCCTTTGCAACAGCATGGATGGAACTGGAGAGCATTATGCTAAGTGAAGTAAGCCAGGCATTGTATAGTTTTCATATCACTGGAATGCTAATTCCTCAGCAAGAAATTTTTTGATACATATTTTTGAAGCTTTGCATACATAAGGGAATCATCAGAGTCACCGAGGTCTATAAAATTCATGAGGATAACAACTGCTAGAACATGTGTATAATACTTTTTAATATCATTGAAATCAAGAGGTATATAAATTAGAATAGAACATATGACACATAAAATTAAAACATAAACTTAAAAATGTTGATAACCTTTTTTCCCACTAATTTACACATTTATGTTTTCCCTTCAAGCACTCTAGACTGGCTTCTAAACGTACAGCCAGATGTAATCCCCTCCAGAAATAGTGCTTTGCTCAACCTTATCTTTCAAAATAAGAAGTTAAATGTGAGTTATGTACTAAATACTGAGAATTTCATCACTGGAGACTGAAGTTTAAATTTTATTTGTTGTTTGTCATGTTCTTTAAGGATTTCACAAGAGGTAAGGCAAATGACAAGGGTTTTTTTATTAAATCTAAATAATATAAACTATAAGTCCTTTGTGAAGAAAGAAGCAAGTTGAATAACTTAATAAAAATAAAAATAAATGGAAAATGTTTAATATAGCTGCTATTCTAAGGCTTTTAAAGAGGAGAAACAAGTTATTTTGCATTTTCTTCTTAATAAGTATAATCAATAACATTGAAAAAATATATGGAAAGTGTTTATTCTGAAAGTTCTACCTATATTAAATTACTGTGAATTAAAATTAAAGAAAAGAGAGAGAGCTTCTGGTCAACATGGGGGGGGGTACATAAACATGGCTCGCCTCCTCATACAACCACATAAAAATTACAACTAAACTGTAGAAAAACCATCACTCAGAAACATCAGAAATTGAGTTGAATGGAAGTCTGACAACTATAGAATTCAAGAAATTATATCCATCCAGACTAGTAGGAGGGGCAGAGACACGGAGATGCAGAATGGACTGGTCCCACACCCACATATGGTGGATAAAAATTCAGAAGGGACATTTTGGGAGCAAAGGGTCACAGTCTCATACCTGGCCCCCCAGCTCAGGATTCTAGGGCTAGGAGGATAAGTTCCCATAGCTTCTGACTACATAAACCAGCAGGGACTGAGTTGGTGGAAGAAACTGCTGGATTCTCAAGCAGTTCCTCTTAAAGAATCTTCACATGGATTTACTTAGACTGAATCCCTCTGAGTTCCAGCACCAGGGTAGCAGCTTGAAAGGAACCACTGGCATTTAGGGAGAAACTGAAGTGTCCAGCACCAGGTCGAAAGCTGGGGGACATGCTTCACAGCCTCTTAAAACCTCTCAAATAAGCAATAGCCAGATGCAGCGAGCCCCCAGCCCCTGTACCTCTTGCTAAGTGGTCCCAGGCCCAGCACTAGCAGCAGCCAGCCTCGATTCACAGCTTGGCTTTGTCTGGGAACCTCCAAGCCCAGAAGAAGTAGCAGCCATCTGAAGATGGCTTTGAAATCTGGTAGCTTGTGTTGTTGGGCCATGGCAGAACAAAGGTGATGGCTGACCTTGGCCTGCACCACCCTGTGAACAGCTACAGACCATGTCAGAGCACCACCACCCTGTCCCTACACAGCTGTTCCTCCATGGAGGATGGAGGTTGGTGGTCAGCGGTCATAACCAGTCCTTGCAGCTGACTGGCCTGGGTAAGTCCCTCCCATTGACCTGCCAATAGCAATCAAGGCTCAACTACAGGATGCAGGTATACTTAGTCCACATAGAGGGCAAAGCTTGAGTACCCAGCTTGGGTGACAAGGGAAGCTATGCCACTGGACCCTACAGAACACCTACTACATTAGGCCATACTACCAAGACAGGAAGTTACAGCAGCTCTACCTAAAACAAATAAACAAACACAGGGAGGCTGCCAAAATGAGGAAACAAAGAAACATGGTCCAAATTAAAGAAGAAATCAAAACTCCAAAAAAAGAACTAAAGAAAACAAAGGTAAGCAATCTATTAGATGCAGAGTTCAAAACACTGGTTATAAGGATGCTCAAAGAACTTAGTGAGTACCTCAACAGCTTAAAAATATTCAGTCAGAAATGAAGTATGCACTAATTGAAATAAAGAACAATTCACAGGGAATCAACAATAGAGTAGATGAAGCCGAGAAGCAGAGCAATAATTTGGAACATAAGGAAGTAAAAAACAACCAATCAGAACAGCAAGAAAAATTTTAAAAAAAGATGAGGATAATGTAAGCAGCCTCTGGGACAACTTCTAGTGTTCTAATATTTGCATTACATGGGGTGTCAGAAGGAGAAGAGAAAGAACAAGAAATTGAAATCTATTTGAAAAAATAATGAAAGAAAATTTCCCTCATTTGGTGAAGGAAATAGAAATGCAAGTCCAAGAAGCACAGAGAGTCCCAAACAAGACAGATGCAAAGAGGTCTACTTCAGGACACACCATAATTAAAATGCCAAAGATAAAGAGAATATCTTAAAAGCAGCAAGAGAAAAACAGAGAGTTACTTACAAAGGAGTTCCCATAGACTGTCAGCTGATTTCTCTATAGAAACTTTGCAGTCTAGAAGGGATTGACAAGAAATATTCAAAGTCATGAAAAGCAGGGACCTACAGCCAAGATTGTCTTACCCAGCAAAGCTATCATTGAGAATCAAAGGGCATGATGAACAGTAAAATGTCAAAAAATACAAATCTATCAACAATTGAATCTAAAAAACAAACTAAACAGAACAGAGATAGAATAATGAATATGGAAAGTGGTTTAATGGTAGCCAGAAGGGAGGAGGGTATGGAGGAATGGGTGAAGAGGTGAGGGGACTAAGAATGGACAAAATTGCTGGTTATAGAATAGCTGCAGAGATATAAAGTACAGTATAGGAAACAGAGTAGCCAAAGAATTTATACACATGATTCATGGACATAAACAATGGTGTGGGGATTGCCTGAGGGACTGGGGGTACTAGGTGGAGGGGGCAAAGGGGGAAAAATTGGGACAACTGTAACACCATAATCAATAAAATATAATTTAGCCCTAGCTGGTGTGGCTCAGTGGCTTGAGTGCTAGCCTGCAAACCAAAGGGCACATGCCCGTTTTTTGGGCCAGATCCCCAGTAGGGGGTGCATGAGAGGCAACCACACATTGATGTTTCTCTCCTCTCTTTCTCCCTCCCCCTCTCTCTAAAACAAAATACATAAAATCTTTAAAAAAAAAAAAAAAATATATATATATATATATAATTAAAAAAATAAAAATGAAGTGAAATCCTGTTGTAACATTTTGGAAAACCCTCACTTAATCTCATTTTAACAAATAGAAAGGTACTATTTAAAAGCTTATTTTTAAAATAGAAATCATTTACATGGCAAATTCATAATTTATTATATAATCAGAAACACAATTAACAGAAAAAGTTGCTTCCTATGGAAGAAATGGATTCTATAAAGCAACTATATCTTCACTAACTGTTAGTTTTAATATTTTGTTTAACCTAGGATATACAAAATGTCATCATTTCAACATATAATATAAACATTACAGAGGCATTTTACATTATTTTATCACTGTTTCAAAAATCAGAGTTTAATTTACACACACAGCCTATTACAATTCGGTCTAGCCATATTTCAAGTGCTTGATAGCTTCATGTGGACAGGGGCTACTCGATTTCACTAACTTCTTGAATTTTATTGGAAAAAATATGCATATGTCAATCAATCCTTATATCTAGAAAATGATAGACATGTAAATATTTAGGGAAAATGGCTCTGTAATATTCAGTTATGCAATATCAAAAGGTTTTAAGTCTACAAGAACGAAACCCTTCAATCACACCTTCCGCTACCATAGTTCTTAATGATAACATACTCTGAATCTAGTCTTGAGTATCAAATTGTTAAAGAAAAACATTCCTTCAGTCTCCTCTACTGTCCATGCTCTACTTCACTTTTGTCACTTCTGATCACTAAATGTACAGTAGTTTTATACACATCAAGCAACTCTGGGACACAGCGAGTGTCTTACAATTTAACTCAGTTTTGACGCACTTCACTTGGAGTTAGTGCCAGAAACATAGGCTCAGGGCTCAGTCCCACAACACTGTCCACTCCCCACTTCAAACGCAGAGAACAGGCATCTCACGTTAACACATCCAGAATCCAACTCTCAGTCCTGCCACTCTTCTAGTTTTCAGCACCTCTGTGAATGGTGCCTACAGCCATTAAGTTATTTAAACTGGAAACCTAGAAGACATTTGTAATACTGCCCCCCGTCTTTAGTCTGTCAACTCCACCTCCTAAATATATCTTGAATCTATCTTCTATTTCTATTATCACCACAGCTTCTTAGTTCAAATCACCATATTTACTTACCAGTACTAGAAAAACAGCCTCCTAAATGGCTTCCCTGTGACCATATTTGCCAATTCCAATCCGTTGCTTTTATAAACCATTCAAAATAATATTTGTAAAATGAACTTAAGATCGTATTTTCCAGTGTGAAACCATTAAATGGCCCTCATTACAGGCACATGAAACACAAACTCCTGAACATGGCCCTCAAGTCCTTGCATAATACGAACCTCACTTCTCAAACGACATTGTCTGACTTCTTTCCATAGCTTATACGTGTAGGTTACTGGCCTTAGTTCGGTTCCTGAAATATGCCAAGATCGTTCTAGCTCAAGGCATGTTCTCTTTGATGGAAATTTTATTCTCCATTTTCATCTGGCCAGAAGCTGCCATTCTACTGTCCTCAATACATACAGTCATCCTCTAAAATGCCACAAATACATAGTACCTCAAATACGTATTTCTCAAAAAAGTGGGCCACTCCACAAATATTCCATATCACAATATTCTGCTTTTTTCTCCATTCTAGTTATCACAAAATATAATTGCAGGTCCATTATGTGACAACGAATTATCAGCTATTTTCTAAATTGTATGCTTCACTGGGACAGTCTTAACTAGAACAACTCCTTTGTCCTCCAAGAATCTAGCAACCTGCTGGGCACATCTGTTCAATAAAGAAATTCATAAAATGTTATAATTTAAAATGCACTTTATACCTTATCACCAAATGTTGGTGACATTTCCTAATAACTAAAAATTCACAAATATGGGGAAAATACAAAAAAAAATAGGAAAAAGACGATCAACATTATCATAAAGATAAATGACCCAAATCTTCAAGGAATTTCAATGCTCTAATTTTTTTAAATGAACATGACAGAAATTTAGAATACGTAAAGAATGTATAACATTCTAGTGTAAAAACGACAGCAGAAGGTTGATATAAAAATCATCTTTCAAGAAGTTTAAATTTACTGATTTTGCAACTAGAGATATATAAACACACATAATTAAAATTCAAGAAACATGCAGTGATCTCTCTGAGATAATGCCCAAAATAAAGTACTAGGCATGGAAGATAGCTTTGGAAAGGTTGGATATTTTTTTCTGAAACTTTTTACTGGAAACAAACTTTCTAGCAGAGTTGAGAGATTAGCATCAGTCGGCACTATGTAAATGATAGGAACAGGTATCAAGTGCTAAAACAGTAACAAAAGTGTTAGAAGAAAAAAATCTTTAGCAGAAGATAATGAGAACTGAGTGCCATTCAGGAACATACGCCCTAATTTATAGATCCGGTAAGAAGTTATTAACCTTCAGTCCATCTTTTGGGTCCTATTCCCTGAAATTAAATGGAAAAGTTTATTTTTATTTGCATTTTTCTTGGTAGAAAAGAATCTTAACTTTTGTTAAATTCTCCACTGAGGTTTGTGACATTTTAAAAATAGGTCAGCAACAGCCATCACCACAAAACCCATGAATCCTGAGATTTTTTAGATTATAATTATTTAATCATCTTTCTGGTAGATGCATGGAGAATAGATTTGATGGAGATGATACTGAAGAAAAATATAATAACAGGAGAATGTTAAAGTCATCCAGGTAAGACATAACAACGCCCCAAATAGGACGTGGTGTCAGAGATGAGGACGATGAACAACTAGATATAAATCCCGATACCTGATTCTGCACGCTGAAGTAGCCCTTCTTCTTGATCTTAGACTTATTCCTTAACTTCAAAAGCCACTTCCTCTTTCAACCCTAGACAAATGTGATACTAGACCTAGGATCCATGCCTGAATAAGCAAACTTCTTTAAAATCACAGTCACTCAGTAAAGAAAAATTTATAGGAATGTTTTCAATTACCGAATTTGCCTGGTAGTAAATAAACCACAAACACAAAAATTATAAATGTCTCAAAGAGTGGGAGGTAAAGCTTTAAATAAAAAAAGGCAATGCAACAAGGCACTTAAGAGAAAGCTGAATAAAATATAAAGAAATGGATTTTTTTATACTAAAGTTGGGTATATTCCAAAATTTTGGGAATAATCTCTAGATTTTTTTAGGCAATGGAGGTAAAAAGGAAAATGAGTCACTTAATTTGTGTGCCTTGGGAGGGTCACTGATGAATGAGAGACACAAACATAAAGCTGTGTGACACCTGTCTGACTTAAACATAGGCCACCCTCAGAGCAACGAAAGAAGTGATGACGAAAGTGACCCCCAGGGACACAGCAGCACTGTTGGCATAAGTGTTGTGTGACAGACTGCTCTTAACAAATAATAGGCATACTGGCAATTAAGCAATTATAATTTTAATAAAATAAGAATACAAACTATGTACATAATTTTAAATTTTCTAGTTGCCATGTTAAAGAAGTAAAAAGGAACAGGTGAATTAATTTTTATTATATATCCCACGCTACTGAATAATCCAAATTATTAACATTTCAATATGTGATTCATTTATTACCTAGAAAATGTATACTCTTTTTTTACTAAATCTACATATATATTTTATACTTACAGCACATCTCAGTTCGGATTAGCAACATTACAAGTGCTCAGTAGCCTCAGGCTAGTGGCTACTATATTAGAAAACATAGGCATGAAACAGAAAAACTATACTTTTTAAAGAGGAAGATAATTTCCTTTAGACAAAATTTATGAGAATACTATAATTTAGCCATTCATTTAATGAGTAGTTATTTTATATGATCATTTAACAAACGGTGTTAAAGCCTTAACAAATTGAAAGCCCTGTGTCAAAGCAACACTCAGATGATCTAGAAAGGATCCTGCCCACATGGTGATTATAGATTAGCAGCATGACATCTTCCATCCTTCCATCCAACCATCCGTCATTCACTTGCATAGATGAAATATGTGTAGATATGTAAATAAATAATTACCATATGACATGATGAATGCTAAGGTGGAAGCACTAACTGCTCATGAAGAGGAGAGAGCTGACATGAGGTAAACCTCCATAGGATAAATGTACTAGCAGAGGCAAAGGCAGAGATCACAAAATAATATGTTACATCTGTCACTATTCATAGTTTTCTGTGATAAGGTAGTAGGGATCACAAGGGGAAAGTAAGCAGGAATGAAGATAGAAATAAAAAACTAATAAACTAAAAAAAATAATAAAATGCCTATAGGTCTTAGGACTTTTGACTTCATCTTATAGATTTGGGGAACTCTGAAAGTCCATCATCTTATTGGAAAATTTTAACTTTGTGGAAGATTGAACCATGTGTAAAATGAAGTACAGTGAGGTCAAAACTGAGTAAAGAAGAATTACTATAATATTGTAATTGGGAGTTTAAAAGAAGGAAAACATACTGAAGATCTCTCAAAATTCAGGGAATTTTAGAATGAAAAAAAGAAAGTCAAGTCAAGGATCCAAGTTATTACGCATTGATATGTATTACTATATTTACTCAATGAATATTTACTGTGTACCTACGATATTAAAAATGCTTTCTAGGGTGAGGAATATGGTAATGCTAAGACAGGCAAAATCTTATATTTTATGAGGAGCAAGTTTTAATTAAATCAATATGCAATTTAAAATATTTAAGTCCTTGAAACCATTAAATAGGGTAAAGTACTGAGAGTGAGAATGGAATGGTGGCACTATACTTAGCCGATTGGAGAAGGGCTATCAGAGGTGGCTAATGTCTGAACATAGACTTGATTAATGAGGAGTCAGTCAGAGGTCAAGTGCCTCAGAGGAGAGCAAAGGGCAGTGGCCCAGAAAGGATGAGCTTAAATGTTCGAAGAAGAGAATTATGGCCTGTGTGTCTGGGCTTGTGGACTGTGATGCAAGCATATCTGTGGTAGACAAGGTGAGCAGAAGCCTTATTAATGATAGCCTAGTAAGTAAGGTAAATCTTTTACATTTTATTTATTGCAATCAGAATCTAATGGGGAGTCACTACTCAGGTAGTGGCAGTATCATTCTTAATTTTTACTAAGTCCCCTCTTGCTGTTCTGTGGAAAATGAATGGGAGCTGGGCAGCAATGGAAACACAAGCAACAGCAGTGATGTGGGATGGCAGCCTGTGAGTCAGGGAGAAGTGAATCAGAGTCTACTCTCTCTCGATACTCCAAATGGCTGAAAACATATTCCTTGGTACTTCCAAATATGTCAGTAATCTCACTTGATGACCTCGGATTGGTCAGGATACATTGTGGAGCTGAAAGAGTGAGTGTTTGAGATAGTTGGAGAGTAAATTGAGGTGGAGTGTGAATAAAAGAAAATTATCCAGAAAGAGTCTTGAAGTTTCTTCCAAAGCACTGGATGAAAGTTGGTGCCACTTACCCTGGAGGAGGAGCGGAGGGAGGGGTCCTCTAGGAATCAGGAGTTAGGATGAGCCTTCAGGTTTCTAGTGTGAATGACTTTAAAAGGAATTACAAGACCACAAGGAGGTTTAGTACCAAAGGGAAAATTGTACATAAATATATATATATGACATGAGACATGTCATGGAAAACACATTTCAGTGACAACTGAGAATGCATGTCCTGATAGCTTGGTAGTAACGCTTTTAACCTTGATAAATTGAGAGCTTCCTATTGCAGAATATTAATAACTTATTAATCATCCGGATGTGTAACATAAAGAGAATTGGAAGTGAACAGGGAGGAATATAAAACACTCCCATTTATTCTCCGTCATCTTCTGTCAGGGCTGCTCAAGGCAAAAATGGATGACTGGGTATGAGTACTGATCATGAATTTCATTATATTTGTCCCCACCCCCAAACTGCATTATACTAAGTTATAAGTTCTGAGAGACTTTTTGTGTGGGGGTGAGTCATAGCCTGAGAACAAAAGTGTAGACTAAAAAATGTAAGGAATGTACATTTTCACTAGCAGGTACGTGAACCCTAGGTCAATGGCTTCCAGGCCCCATGTCGTTGACTGACTGAATCAGAATCACCTAAACTGCATACTAAAGGTCTTTATTTTTCTTCCCAGACTACTGTGGAAAACATCTAATGGTAGGCTCAGGATACTGCATGTTTATTAATTTCCCTTGGCAACTCTGATGAACATTTAGGCTGAAACAACTAATGGTAGTCAAGTGGGATTACTGACATATATTTTGAAGCACTAAGGAATGTGGTTTTAGTCATTTTGAATATCAAAAGTAAGTATACTTTAAACAGAAATTAATCTATTATATATAATATATAGATACATATAATATATATATAAAGCTTCTTTATGTGTGTATATATAAATAGTGGTAGTGAAGATGGATAGAATTATAGGGGGATTAGTAAATATTTCAGTTTATAAAATTTTCATCAGAGATGAAGGCTTGGACTATAGTATTACCCATAAGGTAGTCAAGAAAATGCCATAACTTTCTCAGGCTAATAATCTTATTTACTATACGGTTTTAAGTTACTCTGGGCTTCCTCGTCCATGGGTGAAGAAAGAAGATACAGACAGTAATAATCCTAATCTGTAAAGTGTCCACCTGTAGGACCTGTATTAAAAATTTTTTATTGTTGTTCTCTTACAGTTACCCCAATTTTCCCCCATTTCTCACACCCACTTCCACAGTCAGTCCCCGCCCTGTTGTCCGTGTCCATGGGTCATTTATACCTATTCATTGATTAGACCTTTCCCTGTCTTTCACCCCTTTGCCACTGTCCCCTCCCCTCTGGCCCCTGTCAGTCTGTCACTTGTTTCCATGCCTCTGGTTCTACTTTGCTCATTTGTTTGTTTTGCTCATTAGGTTCATGTTATAGGTGGGATCATATGGTCTTCCACCTCCTGGCTTATTTTTTAAAAATATTCTACTTCCATTCATGTTTACACTAATCCAAAAGCAGAGTTGTATCATCAAGGGCATTCAGAGAAGTAATGTCTCCTGAAAACAAGACCTTTAATCAGGGAACATACAGTACTTACTATATGAAGTTAAAATACATACAAAGTTTAGCTAAAATTTTAATCTACTGGGGTTTCCCTGACTACCTTAAACTAGCCCCTTCGTATGAACGGCAGTTTTTCTTTTCTCCACTACAGATGTACAATGAACACTTTATATATGTCTGCATTATTCTTCAAACAGTCATCTGTCTTCTCTGCTAGGCACAGAGTGACCTCTCCTGCAGCCAGACATACAGTAGGTGTTTTATAAAAGTATTCTGAGTGCATTAAATCTAATACTAAGCAGTATAAGCTCTATAAATGCCAGAGGTTACTTTCTCCAATACAACTTAGTTGTGCAAATGTGATTTTCAAGAGGCAAATTGGAAACAGCAATAGCAAAATTAGGTGAATCTCTCAGAGTCTTTGAAATGTCAAGGACGAATTGCAGATGGCACCAGTATCTTTCAGGAGTCACTCTAACTGAACAAGAACTTAGATGAATGAAGAGGACTCCCAGACAAAACAATCTTTTTGGATGTATCAGTTCAAATAGCTGCCAATTTTGTAAGAAAGAAGCAAAGAACTTTCAAATGCACACTCTTATGGCAAAAAAATATTCGACTTGACTTTTGCCATTATCTGAACGCCAATGAAGATAAAGGAAGCCTGTAAAGGGGCAGATAACAAAGGATGCTTTAAAAAGTGTGATCTAAAGAACATTTTATGGTCTACAATTTTGACTGTTTCTGTATGTTACAATGGAAACATTACCTCAGCCCTTTTGGAATAGTTATTTGAGGGGCCCTGTCCCATGCCCTCCTAAATAAACTCAGAGAGTGAAGATTTACATGTGTGCCACCAGCACTAACTAACGTCTTTCGTGATGACTGCTAATAGGTGTGGGACAGTTTTCAATGCCATGCTTCACAGAGCAGGTAACAGACGCATTGGTCTCGGGGCTTCTTTCCTGCATTGAATTTCTGTCAAGGAAGCAACAGTAACAAATCAGACAAAGCTTGTAAAACATGCCAGGATTTCAAAATGCATCTAGAGAGAATTATTCTCCTACACTGTCATCGATATACATTCATGCAAGACTTTTTCTACCATCTCTATTAACTATGGATATTTTAATTTCATCACTATGCCGACATTCAGATTAGATTATGAGTGCCTATGACAACTCTTCAGAGGCTATGATTCCTTCAGTTAGCCAGCTGAACTTCACAATAGTGCTCACAAATGGATACACAGCATGGTATTTACACATATGGCAACCAATGTGACTGCACACACACACAACACATGTGTGACCTTAGGTGTAAGAACTGATAACATTTCAAAGGACCTTTATTAAAATTCATTATATTGTTGTGTAATTGGGTTGTATTTTATGAGAAAATAA
Organism: Micronycteris hirsuta; assembly: GCA_004026765.1. Taxonomy (NCBI): domain Eukaryota; kingdom Metazoa; phylum Chordata; class Mammalia; order Chiroptera; family Phyllostomidae; genus Micronycteris; species Micronycteris hirsuta. The sequence goes on from PVJI01002071.1 coordinate 59,765, forward strand.
AAATTATGTAGGATGTTAAACTTTCTAGTCTAGCTCCCAAAGCCTCTTTAGTTCACAATAGAACTAAAAAGATGAATGGGATCATCATATACATTAGCCAAATTTTATAGTACAACCTTCACGGACAATGCACTTAAAGGCAATGTTCTGGCATCCCCTTCCCCCATCTCCCTACCATACACTCACTGACCTCACATTTGTATCTGTAGTGGGATCCTCTTCTTAGTTACCATTCTCACCCCACAATTAAAGCAGCAAGAGCTTTTAATTGAAAGTAAAGGAGATAAGCAATAGTATATTCAGGCAGAAGTTAAATAATAATATGAAAGGACAACATCTAATTTTATGTTCACTGTTTAATACATCATTTTCATTCCTAAAATAAAAGCTTAAAGGGATAACAATTTATAGAAATATAATGCCTTACTATTTAAGTTTCTTTGAGTTAATCCCTCTTCCCTACTCCCCACCAAACAAATGTCTTGCTAGTGGAAATAATTCTACGTATGTTGAAGATATAATTTCTGAAGCGTCTAAGTGGAATATGGCAGCTGTGCGTCTCTGGGATTCTTGCTCTGCAATTATGAGATCAAGGACAAAATGCATATCTGAATAATGTATTATGCTTTCCATCCAAGCCTTGATTATTACAGTCTTAGAAAATTCAAAACAGAGTTTAGATAAAAGATCCCTTACCCTGGGGTAAAAGAAAAAAAAATCTGTCTTTGGAATCCAAAAAGAGACACATTCCAAAGTTAGATTTTAAAAACCTGCAGTCTCTGCATTTTAATAGTATTACAATCCCTAGTTTTATGCCCCTGATCAAATTTTATGACAAAATTATAACAATGATTATTTTTTCACTAATAAAAATTGTAACATTCACATAAGCAAAAATTACTCCATTCAGACATAATTTACTTAGCTTCCATTTGTTAAATTACTGTATAACTCTCTCACTAACTACCTTGTCTTACAAATAAACTTCATTAAAGTAAAAAATCAGCTTTATGAAGCCACTATGGTATTGGAGGAAGAAGAAAGAGTGACTAAATCTCAAGCTCCCTGAAGTTTAATGTACCCATTCCATGCTGTGTTTGGTTATAAAGAAAGCATAGTACAGTTTAAAATCTTCCTCAAAATGAAGGTTGAATTCTATACTTAGTATATTTCAAGTATACTAAACCTAAAAAGTTATTTGCAATTAATTTTGTTCTTAGAGTAAAAATACCCTTTCCTCTTGCATTCCATTTTTACAGTAATTCCTATAATAGGCATACCATTCTCTTAATAGTAAATGATTAGAATTTAGATATAACATGAATTTAAGAGGGACATTAATGACAGAATGGAATCATTTTTCTGATCTTAACAGAATTATTATTTTTTAAATAAAAGCAACATAACAAATGGTTAAAAATACAGAGAAACTTATACTGAAAAGTTACAATCTCCTGTTTAACCTCTCTACTCTGAGTCCAGCTCACCAGACGCATGCACTTGGATTCCTTTCTGTTGTATCTTCTCCATAGCTTTAAAAAATAAACTATATTTTTAATATGAAATGTATTCTCATTTTTACTGGGTTATTTAACATTAGCCAATGATATTCTGCTATGTTAGGTTAATATTTGGTTCATTTATATCACGCTGCTCTTCCCAGTAGAGTTACAATGCCATTGTCAATGACCACATCTAAATCTCTATTTCTTGTTACATCAGCCACAGATGGTACTTCTTGATTTTCTAGTTTTTAAGATGAGCATATTAACTCCTCAACCCTTTAACTCTCCCTGCTCCCATTTTCTACTTTGTTGCTGTCATTTTATTTTTATTATTTTGTCAAGATTAATAACATTTATATCATGTTTTATAATCTCACCCGCAAAGGCTATATCTTCAGAGGCATCTCCTAGAACTGGCACTCTATAAAAGCAAAGGAAGTGGCGATCTCTTTCAGTGCCTTCTCTACCCCAATTCCCCGTTCTAAGCTGGCAGGCACATCCTTAAGGGGAAACCACCCTGTTGTATTTACAGTATGTTGTAAAAATAATCAAATAGCTTCAGAAGGTTTAGGAAACTTATCCTGAAGATATTAGAGATTGGGAAGAAGGAGTTATAAAGGATATCTTTAATTTCTAAAAGGTTTCATGTATAAACAGAATTTGTATATGGCACCAAAGGAATAGGATGGCATTGCACGTTTTGATGCAGGAAACAGGAAATAACAGAACCACTCACAATTAGAACTCAAGAGATTTAAACATTGGCTGAATGACCACTTAGCAAATATATTGCCAAAAGGCATTCCACAAAAAATTCATGAAATAATTATTTTAAGAGAACCTAATTCTTTGAAATCAGAATACAAAGAGCAACAAAAGAATAATACCATTTATTCTGAAAGCCCACATCTATAATTACAATGTAACTATTCTAACATGGATTTATAAATAACACAACGTAGATACAATTAAAAATAAACTAATCAATAATGATGACAGGCAGTAGCTTCCCAGTAGTATTACCATTAGTTGTAAGTACACATTGCTTATCATGTGATTAAATAAAAACTTTTATTTATTTTATTTTTTTTTTGCTGATGTCTTCCTCATCCTTTTTAAAATTGTTATTCTATTACAGTTCTCCCAATTTTTCCCCCACAGAGAAGGTTAAATAAAAACTTTTAAATTGAGGTTTATTATACCTTGCTTTTAAAATTTCTGTCCTTATTTTACCTCCATCTTTATGAGTACCTAAGGAGTTCCCTTCCTTCTATCTTTGGTGTGACTAACACCATTGGATTAATATTGATAATTGTAGAATTTCTGTTCTTTTCTTCATGAAAAATGTCGGGGTCAGGAGAGTAATATTTAAAATCACTGGGCAGACTAAAGCCCTCCTCCCATTTCCTGGGCTCTTTGCAAATGTGGACAGAGTGGCCAGTGGGAGTCCCCGAGCAGAACCAGAGGAAGTCTGCCCTCCAGGCCTTCAGGCCAGAGCAGTGGGTGGGCATGAAGCTACTCTGGGAAGGAGGACTCTGCTGGCAGGCCGCCATTCTTCCCCATGTGGCCACTCCTACCGCGCTCTAGGAAGGTTTTACCTCCATTTGTTCACAAGTCTGAAGCTATTTCCATGAGATAATTTCCACCAGGAGAGTAGTTCCTCAAATATTTTTAATCTTGGTCTCCTTTCTGAAATGTGGACCACCTTTCACTTTCCAGAACACAGATGCTGTGTAGCCAGAGGAGGTGCCAAGGCTGATGGCCCCATCCATGGCCATCTATGCAAATGTCGGCAGCTGTAGCATCACTACTCCTTCCACAGCAATACTGTACAAATACCACAGCCTTTGTGGAAGTATTTTTATCTCATAGCCTTCAGGGGCTTGAATGATTCCCTGAAGTTCTCCTGAGTGGGCACAGGGCTAAGACAGACACTAACGGCGGAGATCTCAAGCCACACAGAGATTCCCCAGGCACCTTTAGTCCCGCCTTGCTGAGGACTGGTTTGCATGTGTATGCATATACAATTCAGCTTTAAAAAGAAGGCAATCCTATCATTTATGACAACATGGATGAACCAGAAGGACATTATGATAAGTGAAATAAGTCATGCTCAGAAAGACAAATGCTGCATGATCCCACTTACATGTGGAATCTAAAAGAGAAACAGAGTAGCATGGTGGTTGCCAGGGGCTGAATGGTCATTTCCAGACAACTGTGTCACAAGTGATAGTTTCCTTTGTGTCTGCTCATTTCCTATATTTCTGTAACTAACGTGTATTATTTGCAACCAGAAACAAAGCAATAAATTCACTTTTAATACTAACAAACATTAAAAAAACAACAAAAAAACTATTGCTGTAAAGCTTTATAATTCAAGCATGAGCTCTATTTTTTTCTTAAATTATCATTGGAATTTTTTACTTATATTTAATTAAAATTTCAGACAACACAGCCTTAAACATGAAAAAGATTTGAAAAACTCAGTTTTCTGACTTCACATGTGATTCAGTTTGAATCCTCACAATGTCATAAGAGTATTTTTTTCTGAGTATCATCCTTCCTAAAACTGGCCTTCCTCTTTATTTCAGAAATAGCTGCAATGGTGTCAAGCTTTATAATCTTATATCCTAATGTCCAAATGAAAAGAGACTATATTTCCCTATAGCTCTCAGAGGAAAGACTACTCAGAAGACATCAGCAAATATTTGCAATGCCCTAAAGGGGGAGCAAAGTTTGCCACCCCAAAATATGTCTCTTTTGGATACTATTTTAAGCAGGTTATTTTTTAAGAAAAGTCCCGGGATATAACTTTGACCTTTTTCCTAACTGTTTAAAAGGAATTTAGCTAGAGAAACTGCTCTAGGAAGGAAGATATTACAGACAACTATACATTATATACTAGTATGTGATATAAAGAGAGTAATCTAGCAAGGCCCATTTCATCAAAGTCCTTCCTGTATCCCATTGTTAAAGATGGTCCAGCAAATATTTATTTACCAAATATTTAATTTCCCATCTCCGTGTGAATCACCTTCCTGCCATGACAAGTCCCAAACCACAACCCCCTCTTTCTCCTTAGCTCTGTATTGGCCTGTTAAGCTCAACTGTCCAGTGTGCCTCATATTCTTATGGCAGGCCTGCATATACATCTGTAACAAACTCTGGATACTTTCTCCCATTAATCTGTCCCACGTTACCTTGATGATTAGTCCAGCCAGAAGTACTTAGAAGGTGAGATGAAAATTATTTTTGACCCCTCCAGTCCCATTGGCTCAAACTGACTCACGGGACCAGGCCCGACGAAATTATTAAGCACTAGGGAATGGACTTCACAGATTCAGCCTCTAGCCTGGGTGGGTCAATACGGCCCAATTTGTGGATCTACGAATAGGAGTAGTACCATTTTTCAGAGCGAGCTGGGATTCTGTTACCCTGAAGTGGGGTGTGGGGTGGCAGGAAGGATGCTTGCCAGCGGCAAAATCATTTCACTGAGTTCAGCTATGTCGGCTTGGTTTGCGCATATTACTGCCCACTGGTCTGAAAGTTAAGACACAGTAATTCATTTAAACCCCATAGCTGTGACTTTTTTATAAAATTTGAGCAAGTTCATGTTTAATTACCACTGAGAAGCTATGAGCTACATTCTCCGTATGTGTGGAAGGCCTTGATCACTAAACAAAGAAAGGATAGGTAAAAAAAAAAAATCTTTGTCCACTGAGGTATTGAAAAGCTGACAACTGCTAGGGGTAGAGAAGATCAGGATGATGTGATTAAAGGTGAATTTAAGGTGAAGTATTTAATCCAAACAATCTGAAGTGAGCAACAGTCTTTAAAAGTTATGAGAAATATGGTTTCTTAGGAACTCTCTGTTTTACCTCTTTGAGTACATTATTAATATGAATTATTTAATCCTGCCTGAAGAAAAGAGAAGTGGCTGCATTTCTTCCATGGTAAGTTTTAGAAGAAAATGGAAAACAGTTTCCAATAGCATTCATATTTGAAATGTCGAGAACAGCAATTACAATTAAGAAGGAGTGGGGAGGGGACAATGGGGAGAAGTGTTTTCAGGAATCACTGTAGAGGACACATGGAGGGAACTAAGGGGGAGTAGGGAGGCTGGGGGGGAGGTGGGGGCTGGGGGGGAGGGGAGGGAGAGGATGAAAATAACTGTAATTGAACAACAATAAAGTAATTAAAAAAAAAAAAAAAAAAAGAAGGTGTGGTAGTGGCCAAATCTGGTGGCGGAAGGTAAAAGTCAGGAGAGAATAAGGAATTCCTAGGTAAGCATATGTCTGCTTCCCAGAAACAACAGTCTATATAAAGAAATGTATTTATTCTCAGAAGGCTCTGACTGACGAACTGTGGTTGGGGGAGGCAGCGGCACAGAACAGTGGCTTTAAGAATGTGGTTCTGTCTTTAAGGTTAAAATGCTTAAAATCCTGGCTATATGATTTATAAATTGTGTGGTTTGGGGCAAATTGCTCAGTCTCTTGGATCACAGGATCCTTATAGGTAAAATGGTAGTAATATTAATAGTTTCTAGTTCATTATATCACTGTGATAAAAGCATGCGAAGCCCACAGAAGAGTACTTGACTCCCAAATGGGCTTTAATAAATCTTAGCTAACAAAATGGGATAAACTGAAAAGTTTACCCGGGGTAGAATGCAGGGGTGCTGTAGAAGGAGCAGTGGACATATTGGCGAAATGTAAGATGCACAGACATTTAGATGTACCATTTGGCTCAGATAGGCCCAACCAACCAGTTTACCACCAATCCCTCAGGAAATGACTGTTTACTCTGAGGAACTTTACAGAATTCTTGACTTCTCCCTTTGTATACATTTTATTTGCATAGATAAACTTTGACCCCTTGTGCTCCTCTTTTTAACTCTGCATGTGTATGGCACAGACAAAATTAGCTTCAGTCTCTCATCTGAGATCTCCACATAAACACTGATACTGAACAGTGGTCTAGCCAATGAAACATATGGTCACCGTTGGTATATGATCAGTGTACGGCTATTCAAAACATGACACCAATTACATGGATAACATCTTATAGCAGTTAGTCTCAGATTTGGCTGGATATCAGAAACAATTGTAAGACTTTAAGAAGGACACAAGGTGGCAATTACCTCTCAAGATGCTAATTCAATCAGTGTAGATTGACTCAGATACAGAGGTTTGTAACAATTTTGTCTGGTAGTTATGATGTGTAATCAATCTAAAACCACTGCTGTGAGGAGTTACTCTCCTACATGGAAAATTATAACTGATACCAACTGGTTGCTTACCAAGTGTCAGGTACTTTTCTATGTGGTTTGCATGAATTTATTCACTTGACCGTCAACTCATCTAATCCTCGCAGTTATTCTAAAAGGTAGGCTGTTATTATTATTCCATTTCACAAATGAGGAAATTAAAGCACAGGGAGGTTAACTTGCCCAAAGCAGCAAAGCCAGTAAGAGGAGGAGCTGAGATTGAAACCCAGGTAGTGTGACTTCTGTAGCCATGTATTTGTACATATTGGAAAGCGAAGCAAACTTTTGACATTTGCTCTCAAGAAATTAGTGGAGATAAATTATAAGAGAAAAAAATACCATTAGTTATAATCTCTATGGCAAAGGGGAAATCTGTGCAGCATGACAGAGGGAGCTTCCTGGAACAGGGCAGTGTGTTTCTGTAAGACCCTGTCAATATCAGGACCACGGCTGATCACTGTCCAGGCTTCCGGGGAAAGTTATAGGAGAAAAACTTGTAATATTCAAGTGGTATTTAGTCATAGTCACGGTTCTTCAGGAAATAATTACCTATGCAGACTGGTCAGCTCCGAGAAAGGACACCTACTCTTTCCCAAAGATAGCTGCCCTAGTTCTGGAGATGCAAATTAAGGACACAAACTTGAATGCCTTCCAGCCTGAGTCTATGGGTTCTCTTCAGTAACAGTGAAAAATGAGCCAGCTAGAGATATCAGTACCATCTAAGTTTGCAGGAGAAAAGACAGAGTGAATCATACAGACACACACATATAATATTTATGCTCAGCGCATTCTGTTCCCAAGAACTGTAAATTCTTCATGGGTATTTTCAGATAAAATTGTTTGCTGTCATTGTTCAAAAATAGTCAGAGATTTATATATTCTTATCCTGATGTGAAGCAAAACGTGTATGTGTTTTATTTTTGTTCAGAACATACACACACATACAATAATAATATACTTTTTACCAAAATATTTTAATACATGTGTGATATTTACTCTTTAACTATTTAATTAATGTTTGTCAATAGCTCTTTTACTCAAGAAATGGAACTTATAGTTAATAGGTTAAAATGGAACTAATAGTTAAAGAACTCAACAAATTTCAACTTTTGCTGTGAATGTATGTTAATAAAAGTTATGAACGCAAACTTTTCAGTTATGTGTATAAAACAGGGAAACGAGCTCTTGGCAACAAAGATATTTGAACATTTTATTCAACTATGCCTAAGCCTTAAGTAATGAACAGCATTAATTTTTTTTTAATTTGCTTAGAAAATTCCTGGTCTTCTAAGTCTTTCCTTTAAAATATTTAAAAAATGATTTCTAAAATTTTATGAATTTAACATAAACCAATAGAAATTATTTATTGGAAACTTCTATAAAAATGGAGCTAATTTTGGGCTAATAAGGATAACTAGAAAGCAAATTTTATAGAGAAAACTATAAAGTATTATGCCATGGTTGCTCACACACACAAAATGGTAAAACAAAATACTTTATTGCATATTGCTGTGAAATAGAAACAATTGTGTTCTCTATACAACCAGAGACAAAGACATCAAATGCTAAAAAAAATAAAGTTATATCCCTGGTCACTTAACCCTTCTGAAGATAAATGTAACCCAAACCTACACAGTTCATGCTCATCTAGATATCATGTCAAAAACCATCAGTTCAACATCTCACCAAATTGAAAAGTAATATAAATCTTTGCCAAAGTCACTACAATGGATAAACCAAGGTGACTACATTCCTATCTATCATATAATAAAATGTTACTTTTCTGCACTTCTCTCTCTATATTTGGAGATTATCATTCTCTAAGTATTACTCTCCCCTAAATCTCACCCCAAAATGACACCTTTCTTGCTTCCAACTGCAGCCTGCCCACATGTCTTTTCTTCTGAAACAGTCATTTTCTAGGTTTAAAAATGTAAAAAAATTAAATTTGTTAATCCATAAGTTTAGACAAGAGAAGTCAGTGAGCCAGGAAAACAAGTGTTCTGTGTGTGTGCGTGTGTGAATATTTGCTGTTGAATGTGCTGCAAATATAAAATATATCCCAGATTTTGAAGACTATATAAAAAAGAATATAAAATATCTCACCAAAAACATTTTATTAAGCATTAAAGTAATCCTATATTTAACCATTGAGTAAATTAAAATATATCCTACCAAAATCAGATTCATCTACTTCCTTTTACTTTTTAAAAGCGAAACCTGTAAAAAAATTAAATTGAAGGTGTGGTTCGCATTTGCGGTTCGAGTCAGACTACTCCTGGACAGCTCTGTAGACTATTAGCGTGTTCAGACCTCAGAGGCTGCAACACAAAACGGCAGCACCGAGGATGTTGAAGTTAATGAGGAAAAACAAATTGATTGTTCCCTGCATACCGGATGGTCAGAAACAAAGCTGAGCTGACTTTGCCTCCTTTATAATTTTTAAACCTGGTAGAATTCTTAGTAAAAGTAACATGCTTATACCTACAAAAGCATTTTTATAGTCAACTTAAAAAAAAAATACAACACTTTTCACCTGTGCTAAAATAGTATCGGGTTCTTTGAACTCCAGCATGCTGATCCCATGGCGCTGAGATTCTAAGGAGAGCCACATACCTTTTTTCAACTGTCTGAAGAAACATATATTCTTCAGTGGGGTATAGAGAAAAGCTTAACTCTTGCTGCGGCAACAATTGGTTGGGTCAACAGCTGTAATCACAGTAGACATCAAGTTTTGAGCCTTGACTTGCCAGGCAAAGGGGATTGCTCTACATGAAGAAGGTAATTTCATGCCTGAGTAGTGCTGCACTATTAAATCAGAAAATTGAGTTACAGTCCTCTCACATCACAGGGCTTGCTGCAAGCAAGCCCGCCTCGAAGGGGCATTCAATGGCATTCCATCAAGAACAAGACAAGGGAAAGAAACACACACAAGAAGGAAACCAAATAAGGTGTATTATGTGATCAGACGTTTTGGCTGAAAACTCTTTTATTTTTACCCATTTTGTGATTTTCATAACCAATTGCATTTTACATGCTAAAGCTAACAAGAGAAAAACTTGAACAGCATTATTAGAGGTATAAACATGTGAATCACTATTTTTTTTTCTGTGATGTGAAGTGATTTTTTCTAATGCTGCTAAACAGCTTTACTTAATCACTAAAACACTCACCCCACACCTCACCTTAGAAGAAATGGGTGGCAGAGTACAATGTGGTTAGTCATCTAATATTTACCGAGATGCAAGTTGACATCACTCTTTTGTTTAGTATTTCAACTCCATTGTTTTCTAAATTAACTTCTACTTTTTATTCTACTTTTTAGTTTGTCAGGGTTAGCTTGTTATTGAGAACGTGTCCATTCTCTCTCCATACGCTATTTCAGAAAGGTCCGAAAGTACAATTATATAAATAAGAGAAATCTTTTGACTCAATTCAAAATGTTTTCATTAAATCACCTCATTCAGAACTTTTGTTCTTATGGAAGAGGATTATTTAATACGTTTTGAGATCAGGAAAGTGAGGCACACTAAATAAATGACTGACTTGACACTGTTACTATGTGTAAGTGGAGAAACCAAAGACTTAATTATTTTAAAGCGAGCCCATGTGCAGAAAAATGAAAAGTATATTTTGACTATGAGATAATCATACACACACACACACACACACACACACACACACACACACACACATATATATATATACTTTTTTTTTTAGACAGAGGGAAGGGAAGAAGAAAGGAAGGGAGAGGATCATCAATGTGTGGTTGCCTCTCACATGGCCCCCACTGGGGACCTGGCCTGCAACCCAGGCATGTGCCCTGACTGGGAATCAAACCAGCGGCCCTTTGGTTCACAGCCTGCGTTCAATCCACTGAGCTACACCAGACAGGGCATAATCCTATATATTTTAAGAATAAAATAAAATATACTTGTTTCTGCTATGATGATTTTTGTTTCCAGCCTAATATGTAAGCAAACACAACTAAGAAAAGTCATATCTTACTCCATTTGCTATATATGTACAAACAAAATATTCACCAGTCTAATTTAGAAATAGTCTGCTGCTTATCAAATGTTCTTTGCTGTTCAGAGATTAATATGCTTATCTTTTTCAGCTTTAACATTAATAAATACTAATTACCTTACATGCAAGGCTCCAGCTGGGTTCATAATCATAACATCTTTTTATGTTTTATTTTTCCAGCTGGCAGTCTGCCTAGTAATAGGCTTTATTTTTATTAACATGGATACATTTTGTAACTGTACTTTATAGTAACTTTTAATAGACCCAATTTTTAAAATCTTATAACAATGAATACCTGCAGTACACTGCTTTATATTGTCTGCCTGGAAGCTACTTCCTTCTTTGGAGAAAATACTACTATTTACTTAAGAATTATCACCAGCCAATATCCATTTGTATAATCCAGCTGGGGACCGCCATGATGCTTAGTTTTTGGTCACTGCTCTGTGTGGTCCAGAGCGTTCATCTAACCACAGGCGGGCCAATGAGGCCCTTCCTTGTGACTTTTGGACATGGGTCCAGGGATGTCAAGTTATTATTAGGTGAAAATTTGGAATGCCACATTTTGTACTATTTGGGGAAAGATGTACAACAGTGTCAGAAAATGAAGCTAATGCAAAGATAAGAGCAGAAATGAGAAACAGAGAAGGATCCCCGATTCCCAGCTATATCACTACTCTCTCATTCCTTGGCTTAATTATTCTGTAAGATAGACAAGGCACTCTAACAGAAGACAATATACATTATCTACCTCTTTTTGGTGAGATACTATGAATTATGGTTCTGTTACTTATAGTCAAAAGAACTCTAGTAAATAAAAATGCCACAGAAATGGAAACAATTTTATTTTTAATTGTAAGATAAACAAAACTTCACCTTTAATGTCCTCAAAATGCACTACAAATTAGTTGTACCTCTCTCCCCCATCCTCAGTTTTTAATTTCTAGGTGTGATCTCACATGGTTGTTCAAATCTCCTGTTCTGAGCCCACATTTCTGTCATACCAGTACAGTATAGAAAGCTCATTGAGATGGTTTCAGATTCTACATCTTAGGGGATCTCTAAGGAGCTACCATTGCTGACTTTTGCTACAGTGTCAAATAAAAATATCCATAATTATCCTAAAGGGCTATTAAAATACATCTCGCTTTTCCAACCCTGCGTCTCTGTGAGACCTACTATTCTTCATATACCTAAACCAGAGCAGCATTTCCAACCGTGTGAATGTACACGCAGACATGAGATATGAGCAGTTTTCTAAGACAGATATTAAAGAGATTAATACTACTCATGTCAGTTTCTCAATTTGTAAAATAAAGCTACTTTTCATTAAAAATACTTTATTTAACAAATAGTGAGATTGTTATGTTAAGTGAATCAATAAATACATATTTAAATATATAGTTTTACTTAATTTCTAACATAACAAATATCATTTGTTATAATCTATGTATAAACGAATTTTTGTCATTTACTAACTTTTAAGATTAAAGTTTGAGGACAGTTGGTATATCCTCCATATTGATAGTTAAAAAAGAATCCTTAATGACCCCATAATAGAAAAACATCACAAAAGCAAACCAAAGAGCAGCCCTTTGAGGCTCAGACTAATTCTGATCAAATGCACAGAACAAGCGGACAACTTTCAAACATTCAGAAATACCTCCACCCTATTCACACACACAAAACCCAGTAGTAATCTGTGTTTTCTGCTATTTGTGCAAATAGAGAGTCATGGAACACACAGGCCATTTTCACTGACTGAGTTTAGTAGTCACACGATTGGCACAACTGCGGGAGGCAGGCGGCCTGAGTTTGAAACTGTTTCCGAATGTACTATTTCCGTTAGCCTGGGCTGTTTATTTGACCTCTATAATAAACCTCTGTTTCTTTATAAGCAAAGAGAGCTATGATAGCACCAACCTCAAAAGATTCTGAGAAAATTAAATAAACAATGCATATAAAGTAATTGGCATAGTATCTGACATTCAGTAAGAATCCTCTAAATATCACTCAGCATTTCAATTATGTTATTATTCTTATTAGATTTCCAGATTTAAAAACTGAATGGAAAGAGATAAATAATTTCCAATAATGTCTGAAGAAAAAGAGAAAGTCTGAATATGTTCTTAAAATATAATAGTGTACTTTATTTGACATTCATATTAGCTTAGACATTAAGTAAATGACTAAAATGATGAAATACCTTTAATATTAAGTATTTATCTGTAATTTATTTTTTAATGTAAGAAAAATCATTGTTGACAATCTCCAAGAGACATACAAATGTAATTTTTAGTAATCCTGGATCAAATAAAAAATAAATAATTTCTATTTGTACCTACAAAATCCAGTAACTATATATAGTGTACGGAAAAGTGCTTTATAGTTAAACATTAAAAGCTATATTGCATGTTGTGGAAGTTTATCAAACTCACTGCCTTTAAGAAAGCAAAATGGCATTGTTTCATCTTCAAGTTTTAATTATCCCTTTGGGAAAAGCACACATTTATGTTAAACCAACTGATAAAACCTAAAATTGTTATTTTACTGAAGTAGTTACCAAAGAGGAAAATGTTAATGTAAGGGGAGAAGTGCTACAAATGAGTATTAATTAAATGCCTATTGGTAGTAAAGCCAAGCATATTTTCTCTCCAAAGATAAAGTATCTTCCTTTTAAGGAATACATTCATATTTTGTTGATCTGCTTCTAGATTCTAATCTTATTTCTAAACCCTATTCTCTTACTGAATGCTTCATTGTCAAAATGGTCCACAAAACATAAAAATGACTCACTATACACCAATAAAAATGAACTGAATACAAAAGAGTAGATCCACTGAATATTGTTTCATCATTAACACATTTACATGCTTATGATGATCTGTAGTTATTGATATTGAAAGATAGGCATTTTAATAAAGAGCAGATTAAACAAGTAGCAATAAAATCTGCCTAAGTACCACACTGATGAATTATCTAGTTATATATACAAATAGAGATATCTATATAAGGATATCAGTCAAGAAAAATAAGTTTGGAACTATTAGCAGCAAATTTTAAACTGTTTATTATGGGTGGTGATTTTTTTATTCTTTATTACACAGTAATTAATTCTTGAAAAATATTCCAGATGCATTTAATACAATTAGAAAAAAAAATCTATTAGCCTCAACAAATAAATATAACTATAGAAATGTACACCTTTCACTAAGAAAATATAAATTCAGACACTCCAAAACAATATTATAATGACTCTTTAAATAAGTGGTTTGTAGAGCTGAGAAAGAGGAAAAGAAAAAGGAAATTTTAGAATATATCTAATATTTGAGTTATAGTAAAGTGATAGAAGATTCAAGAACAGTATATACACTCGGCCTTTTATTTTTAATGTTCAGGGAAATGAATTTCATGTTGCTATGAGTCTGTATGTTTTTGTAAATAGCTTAAAATAGTCACTGAACAAAAAGCACAAAGAACCAAAATGATTATGAGAAGGCTGCAGATGTCACAAATTATTTTTCATGCACTGATGCCTTCAATGCCATCTGTATGGCGTGTGTTTGGGTTAGTTCAAACAATGTGATGACACCTTCCTAAATCGGTATTCTTGCTGAGTATGTGACCTGCACTACAACGAAGCAGCATATTTTTATAAATTTTGCTGTGAAATTTGTTTTCAAATCAAGCACATAATAAAACGCACTCTAAATCAGCTACAGAAAAACGTGTGTCCAAACGCATTTGCCTCTTAAAGTATCTCATTGGATATGCAGTCAAGTTAACAAATAGAATTATGTCAGTTAGCTGAAAACACTCTTCCACATTTTCATCAAGCCCAAACAGTGACACATAAATGTCCTTTCTTAAAAAGCTGCTTTGCCTGGATATGAAAGTGTAGCTGAAGCATCTTTAAGTCATAAATGTCACATGAAAGGAACCACCATTGAAAATCAGCATTTAGTATGTCTTCACGGCCTATTTCAGAATAAAAAAAACAACAACAACACATCCAAGACATTTTATTTTATAGCAAATACTAGTAAAGTTCTTTGACACTCAATCCTACAATCCTGAAAAAATATCCCTTGTTTAGGGATTGTCTTCCACATTCTACATTTCCCCTACTCTCTCTCACTTCGGAAAACTTTACGCGTACTCATAATTTTAAAATGACTATGAAAAAATCTACAGAAAGTTAAATTATATGTGCAACTTACCATCAATTACCCTTTTCGTAATTTAATTGTAATGAAATCAGGCTGAAGAATATTACGTATTTCACATGCAGATTCATCCACCCATTTTATTCATGTATCTATTTGTCCACTGAGCATTTACTGAATATTTACTATAGAACAGGAAAAGACAGCTGGAGAAAATGTAATCTCTGATTTGCACTCTGAAGAAGGGAAACAGATGTGTAAAAAGTAATCACATTAAACTGCGTAATAAGTGCCATAAAAAAGTTATAAACGGAAGCGTCTGTGAGGGGTGCTTCTTACCATGCCTGGGATAGGACCAGGGGATGGAAGGAATCAGAAGTCAGGGGGAGGAGATGATTTTGCTGGGTTCTGAAGGATGAGTGGCAGGTTGTCAGGTGGACTTGGCAAGGAAGGGACTTGGCAAGCAAAGGGAATGGCGTGGTGAAAGGTATGTCAATAAGAGAAAACCGACTGCTCTAAAAATTCCAGAGCGAGCCTGTTTGTCTGGATCATATGCACCTTTAGGGCAGTGGCTGCAGCTGAACTTAGAAAGGCTGTGTGAAGGAGTTTTAAATGATGCCAAGGCATTTAGCCTAGAATGTCAGTAAAAGATGTTAGGAAGGGAGCCATATGACCATATTTGCATTTAGAAGATAATTCTAGCAGACTCGTGAAAGAAATTGGAGCTGGCTGAATGTGAAAGGAAGTTGACCGCAAAGCTGGTGACAGGGAGATAAATTAGGAAGCAATTGCAAACCCTCAGGCAGCAAATGATGAGGACAGTGTGACTGTAACAGCGGAGAGACTTGAGGAATATGTAATTGATGGAATTAAGGACATTGGGGCTATCTGGATAGGCAGAGTGAAAGAGAAGACATGCAAAATTCTGAGGTACTTTTTCACTTAGCAGTTCCCATGTTTTAGACATTGTTTCTCTACTCTATATCCTATTTTTCCATTTGAAAGAAGTCCTGTCAAATCTGTCAAATGCAAAAGTAGTCAGAGACATTTTGGTATGGGCCGGTGATTTTGAGTTCCGGCTTTGCCAGTAGACAAGTGCTACCTCCTCCATTTAGCGCTTATGTAACTCAAGCAAGTTGCTCCCATCTCTTAGCACCTACCTCACAGAGGTGAGCCAAGCAGTCAATGCGCTAGAATATGTACGGCCCCTAGCACTGTACCTGGATCATCTGAGAAACGGCCACAGCTAGGCACAGGGCAAAGACATGGTAGCCTTAGCCCCTGCAATGAGTGTTCTCAAGAGCAAAGAATACCAACTATTGAATGAATTTAATGACAGTTCTGCTCTTAAGAACTTACTTTTGTATTATTAGAGTAATTATTTGTGGGGACCTGGAGCATATACATAAAATGGCAAGTTGGACATTGAAGCTGCAGCTACAAAAGAGAGTGTAGAAAATTATCACACTAAAACTCTAGCCCAATGATGGCAGATCCATAGTTTATCCGGTATCTACTAGACTTTAGTTTCTGTAGCAGTTTTAGGTTTACAGAGACCATGGGCATAAACTATATCAGGGGCATCAACTCATTTTCACCGGGGGCCACATCAGCCCCGCGGTTGCCTTCAAAGGGCCAGATGTAACTTTAGGACTGTAGAAATGTAACTCCTCATTAACAGTTAAACGAGAGCTCGGCACTGCCACCGGATAGAAACAAGGTGCCAGCCGGATAAAACAAGGTGGAGGCTTGGATTCGGCCCGCGGGCCTTATGTTGGCCCCCTGTGAACTATATGGTTCCCTTATACCCTCTTTCCCACCCACACCCCTCCCC
Source organism: Micronycteris hirsuta (assembly GCA_004026765.1). Lineage (NCBI taxonomy): Eukaryota > Metazoa > Chordata > Mammalia > Chiroptera > Phyllostomidae > Micronycteris > Micronycteris hirsuta. Next base: position 76,565 of record PVJI01002071.1, read on the forward strand.
TCACTACACAGATTCCCTTATTATTAATACCTTACATCAGTGCGGAACATCTGTTATTACTGCAGAGACAGGGTAAATACATAATCATTAGCTAAAGTCCATAGTTTATATTAGGGTTCACTCTTCCTTTTGTATTAGGTTGCCCAAAAAGTCAGTTTAGTTTTTTCAATAAAACAAAAAACACATTTTTCATTTTTACTGATAACTTTATTGATTTGGATATTTTAAGAATGTTGGCTATCTCCCACATAGTGGAACATTGATTGTTCTCAATTAATGTCTTGATTTCATCACTATCAACTTCAACTTGTCTATCCCATCGTGAAGCATTGTCCAAGGAGAAATCTCCAGCACGAAACTTTATAAACCACTTTGACACATTCGATCAGTCACAGCACCTTCTCCAAACACTGCACAAACCTTTTTTGTGTTTCAGTGCATTTTTACCTTTCTTGAAATAATAAAGCATAATATGCTGAAAATGTTGCTTATTTCTTTCCATTTTCCATATTAAAATGGCTACACAAAATATCGCCAATTTTGATTTTTTTTTAATGCACGATGATATGACAGCGGTCACACTACAATCTAACAAAATAGGTTCGAATGAACTTAAAGACAACTAAGTGGTACTAGAGCCATCTTATGGAAAAAAACACATGAACTTTTTTGCCCACCCAGTACATTCCACAGGCCTCACCAAATGTATAATGCCAGGCAAGCATCCACCCGTCATTTGCAATACCATGCAAAGCAGTTTCATTGTCCTAAAACTTCCCTGTGCTGCACTTATTCATCTCTCTTTTTCAAGCTCCTAATGCCTGGCAACCATTAATTTTTTTTGTACTGGTTTTATAGCTTTGCCTTCTCCAGAATGTCATCTAGTTGAAATCATATAGCATGTAGCCTTTTCGGACTGACTTTCATTTCACTTAACAATAGGCATTTAAGGTTCCTGCCTCTCTTTTCATGGCTTGAGATCTCGTTCTTGTTATCATTGAATAATACTTGATTGCCTGAATGTACCACAGAGAATTTACTTTTTCTATTTTCATGATACTAGAATTCTAGATTCCTTTAATGTGACATCTTTCAGTGTTTAAATATTGGCAACTAATTTAGGTCGTTGTTACTGCTGTTTACCACTGTCTGTGTCTGTTAAAACACTGATCCCTCAGCCATACACCCCAAAATTATAACTCAATAGATCAGAAGGAGGCTCATGAATTTGCATATCTAATGGTTCCTAGGCAGAGCAGATGCTGCCAGTCCCTGGCCCAGAATTTTGAGTGACACTGATCTAGATCATCCAAACTATAAATTTTACCTAAGAGGAGTTTTTGGTTAAAATGAAATCACTGAACATATTCTCATGAAGAAGTTTTCCTTTTGCTTTAGATGACACGCTACATAAAACATAACAGACATTATTTTTCAACATTCACATTTTTAAGGGTACACAAATAGAAAAATAACCATAACAGGGACACTACAGAATAAAGGAATATGTCCATCAGGATTATTTCACTTTTCTTGGTTTGTATGACAGCATTCATACCATTATTCATAACAGACTTTTAAAGCAAAGTAACTGCCTTGCATTCTCTTGATACCAGAGTTTCTTAAAATGAGCACATTAATTAAACACATCCCTCTACTAGAACTTGAACAAAAATCTTCTGCATTTTGCTGATTTATAAGAGGTAAACATTCTCCTAACAAAGAGATAAAAATTCCAATAAAAATGGGCAACATTCTATTTTTTCCTGTGTATGTGTTTGCCTGCCTGTGTCTAATCTAAGCGGCACGGTCCAAGGCTGTGATGAGCACTTCCGTCTCTCAGAGGAATCATCATCACGGGGGTTCTTAGTCTGGTTTCCACCTCCCTAAAAGGGGGCACAGCATAGCGATCAAGGATTCATGAGCTTGGATGGGAAAAATACATACAGTTCACTAACTTCTAAGTGAGAAACAGCAGTTATTTTAACTATAAATGCAGGTAGCAAATCACGGAAATGTTGCAGTACCTGCTACTTTGACCCCTAATAGTAATCATAGACATTTCCATTGTCTCATCACATCACAGTTACAGGAGTCTGGGATCACCACCTACGTTCACCACTATTTTGAAATTATGGTGGTTATCAGAAGTACCTCAAGGTAGAGGTAATACTGCAGGAAAAATTACTCTATTATAGATTTCTTTTAAAATATTTGACTATATTTCAAATTAATTTTTTTATTTTCTTCATATTTTGTACATTCCAAGAAGAGGTCCATCGGTTTAACCAGGTTGTCCAAGTAACTCATGGCACTTAAAGTTGAAGAAAACTTGCAGAACATGCTAAAAACAGCCTAAGCAGGACTAAGGAAAACATTCGCTTGAATTATTACCTCCACGATAGTTTTCAATTCTGCTCTTTGACGAGCGCCTCTCATATTCAGTGTCTATTCTGGAAATGAGACTATTCAGACAATAGAAAGACAAAGGTCTTTCTCAATGAAACTTAGCATGTTGAAAATGTCATGTTATATGATCCGTGTGGATCTCTATAAATTGAGTTGACCACAATATTGATCGAAACAGCAGAAATGAACAGATTAATGATGTCACACACTAATGCATTTGCTGCATATACTAAGCTCTGCAGAAAATGAGAAGGGTAAGCTAAAATTCAAATTATTAGTTAAATTTCTAATAGTGGTACATTTATATTTGATAAGACTATGCAGATGTTTGGCTCACTGGTTGTTTTCAAATGCTGGGAAACCTGAATTTGCAACTTCCCTAATCAAACTAACAAAATGATAGGAAATATTACATATGATTTGCTCAGAAAAAAAGATAATGGTTATTATGACCACATTGAAATGAAATAATATCAGCTCTAGTATTCGTAAGGACTTATGATAATTCTCTTTTTAATATGCAGAGATGTTTTAATCAAACATATGAAAAGCAATATAGTTATGCTGACAAGAAAAATGTCCTTATTTCCCCAAGACTAAAAACATGTCCTCATAACAGATATGCAGCCAGAAAAATGTGATCCATGTAATCACAATAAAAAATGAGAGATAACAAAAACAAAAGTTCTGCTTTCACAACTGCTTAGAATTTTCATAAAACTTCAGCTTATATCTCAGTGCTAAATCCAAAAAGTTAATAAATCAAATGCCAACTTTTCTCTATATGCTTACATAGAGGAAAAGATATATTGGTTATACCTTCAAGTAAATCTAGTAAAAGTCAAATACTCCTACTAGTTTTTTGCTTAGACACTTCCTTTGAGTAGAAAGGATTATTTTAGACAAGTTAATGTTTGTTTTTTAAACTTTATGTGTGTCTACTCCATTAATTGCTTTCCAACAGGCTCAAGAAAATCCTAAGATTAATCTCCTTAAATCTCACATTTAATAAAACTCCCTATAACTCATATTTCCCTGTATCCCAGCCTCTTTTGACTCTAGAGATTAGTGTTTAGTTTCTCCTTGGTGTCACAGATTTTGCGCCCTAGGTTAGGACTGCTTAGCCCATTTCCGACTGTGGCTTCAACTGTGCTCTTCCACATCCCCTTAACTCGAATAGTGGCATTTCAAAAAGAATTTGCAAACACTGAGGCACTGTCTGGCTGAAACTACTTACTCTTAGACCAGGAGTGTCAAACTCATTTTCACCGGGGCCGCGCCAGCCTCGGGGTTGCCTTCAAAGGGCCAAAATAATTTAGGACTGTATAAATGTAACTACTCCTTAACTGTTAAGGAGTTGAAATTACATTACATTCAGCCCTTTGAAGGCACCCCCAAAGCTGATGTGGCCCCCCTCCAGTGAAAATGAGTTTTGACACCCCTGTCTTAGACAATCCAACCTATCAGTGTAGGTACTGGGAATGCACATTTTCATTGCATCATAAATTCTTTTTTCAAAGGTAAGCTAAGAGAAATCATACATTGTAAACTTATTGCAGTTAAATTATGTCTATATAATGTAAGTTCAAACAATACTTTTACTGGGAGTGGTCATTTGAAATTGACCTTCAAAAACCCTCTTTTTTTCATAAAGCTAGTTAAAATTCAGTTTTTCAGGAATCCAGACTCATGTTTGATGTTCAAACTCAAGGACAAATAAAATTAAAACTTACTTGATTAGCTTGACATTGTGTGGGTATGTGTGTATGTTTATTTCATTATTGTATTGACCCTAAAGAGCATGTTTACTAAATTAAAAAGTAATAGGATGGCAAATAATTAATAAAAATCTCCTATAGAGTAATCATAACTCACAATTTACTACCACTTCCACAAGTGGTTTATATCATTAGCAACTCACAGCAGTCCATAAGTATAAAACTCTCAAGTGGAATCATCTTGAAAAAGCTGATACAATCAAGCTGTGAAGCTGAGAAACAGTTTAGCTCTTATGCACTCCTACTTCACTGGTGTTGCCTTAATAAGACATCAGGAGCTTCTCTTTCAAAGTCAAGAACCTCAGAGTCTCCAAATTAGATAGATACTTTTGAGTCAAGAAAACTAGGTTTGCATCCCGCTTGTCTCTTTGAATTATTAACACTATGTGATAGGGCAAGTGAATAAACCTCTCCAAAATTTGTATTTTCCATCTGTGAAATGGGATTATTATCTGACTTGAACTGTTTTACAACTGAAAGCACACAAACTTACATTGTAGTTATTATACATATTAGGTTTCAAGTTACAGAGAAACGGAAGGATGGAAGTGAAACTGAAGACCAGTTGCTAGAGCAGGAGGCAGTGTGAACCCCTTCTCACACGGCATCGCAGCTCAGCTCGGTGGTGGGCCGGAGCTGGCCAGTACCAGCGCACGAGAGCTGATATGTACATCTAACTCTTCTCTACCTCATAATCGGTGCTGTCAAGTGGGTATCTTAAAATCTATGTGTGGTTATGTGTATGTGTGTATTTCTATGTATGTGCACACATATCCAAACAGAAATGCAGGAACATACACACTTATCTCTGAAAGTGTATTTCCATCTCTGTATATGGAAATTCAGAAATTAACATCAATAACCCCCCAATTTCATTTTAATACCATGGGATTCATTCTAATTTTTCTCTTTCCATGATCTTCTCTCTCTCTGGTGACAATAAGAAGCCTATCTGATCAGTCTTACTGCATGCATCACCTCAGCCACCTTCATCACATAAACGAGCCCTGAAACTCAACACACAGCACCACTCCCACCCAATGTGCTCTGACATGCTGTTCTATACCCTACCAGCCAGCAGTCCTCCTCACTCTACCCAAGCTCCAGCATCCTTCCCTGGTCAGCTACTAAATGGAAAACCTACTCACCTAGCTCCTCATCCAAATGCCACTGATGCCGTGCACACCCGACTTGGTTTGCAACCACAGACTGGCTGGGCACGCTGTGAAATCACTCTTCATCCCACTCAGGTTCTAATATTCTGTCTGGGAAGTGCTCTTGTGAGGATGCCTTCCTGAAGCTATTCAGGTTCTGACATGCCATGCCAGGCCACTTCCCGTGGGACTGCCATCCAAGATGTGCACAAGTTCTGGTACCTCAAGCAAATCCACCTTTCTACGAGGATTGTCTCCTCACCGTGCTTGGGCTCTGATGCTCATGGGGTTGCCCTCCTTATACTCTGTACTCTGACACCTTCACCACACGTGGATGCCTTCCTCACCCTGCATGGGCTCTGTTGCTCTGATTGGATGACCATAGCCTGCCCCCCTACCCACCGCCCATGCTCAGCACCACCTAATAGTTTTCGGTCTAAAATGTTTAAGAAGATAAGAGGAATGGAAGGAAAGGGAAAATGGAAAAAAACTTTTGTTTTATGTTAAATGTGAAAGAAAAGTTTGCTGTTTTTATCACTCTCAAAAGCTCAAAGAAGAGGCTGCTTTGCTATTAACCTTTCAAACATTTAAACTAATTCCTAAAAGCTGTTTAATCATCAAAAGCATAATTAGTACCAAAATTCCTCTATCAGCCTTGTAATACAATTTTTTAAAGTGCTATATGTGTGTGTTGGAGAAATGGGTCAATCGATCATGCTAAATCTTCTCATATACAAAGTGTTTCTGGTGCCCTTTCTCTGTTCCTCCACTGGCAGGAAACATGTCTAACTCCTATTTCCAATCACAGGATCTGGCACCGTTCCTGGCACCTGGTAGGCCCTAAAAAATAGGAAGCTATTTTATTTGGGCTTATGAGACTTAAAGAGAAACTGACTGCATACAGCCCTTAGGTCTTGATGCGCGGACTTCTCAAAAAGAGCCTTAAATAATAGCCGCCTTGTGCCTGAGATCTCAAGCAAAAAAGTGGTTCTGCCCAATATTCCTCGTTGAGCTCCTAAGCAATCGAAAATCTTCTGCCACCTGTGGAGTTTGACCCAATGACATCCTTTCGATTCATTTCTTCTAATAGCCTTTCTATTTGTGTAATTTTCTTCTCAGCTTGGAGCCCCGATCTTGATTTAATTTCACTTTCTCTAGCCAAAACCTACAATCAATGCCCTTGGTGATGTTTCCCTTAGACTGCTTCTTCATCTAACAGAAAGATCCAGAATATCGATTCACTTCTGCCACTGTAACAAACTAGAAACCTACGTTGCATCTCATCCCAGAAAGCTAAATTCCAACAATTCTAAATACACATGAAAACTGAAGAATTAAAAAAAAACCTCAAATAATAAAATACAAATAAACATTTATTTATAGCATTCTCAATCATATCTTAAAATGATTAAAGACCCAACTCAATAGTTCATCTTTTCTAAAGCAGATTTTAATTTTATTTTGATGAGATAATAAAGCTTAGTGTAAGTATGTACATATATGTCTCAGTTAATCATCCTAAGTTTCTGAAAATTGTGATAATTACCTGATGAGTGAAAAAAAGAAAAGAAACCCTAAACTGGGGGTACCTTTCCACAAAGCAGAACAGACAAATAGGAGGATCCTTTCCAAATTTATTGATGGTTTTTGTTTTAGTAAAAAGAGAAGATGCAGAGATCTCCAATGAAAATAACAAACTTTTAATTGACATTTATATGATTATTTTCTTAGCTACTCAAAGAGTAATATTTTTATTAATCTTTCTTTTCCCACTAATATTTATTTAAAGGAGAAAAAAGAGCAACTTCCTACTATTTCCATTTGTTTTCTTTTTTTTGAGTTTTCTTTTGGAAGTGTTTTGAGACAGTGGACACAATTTTCATCAGTGTGGTATTTTCACATGGATTTTAGTTTTTCAAAGACTGCATCTATTAATATATTCAATACACAAACATTAAGTATAGAGACAATGTCAAATACTTTCCTAGACATTAGAATATATGAACCCTGGCTAGTACGGCTCAATGGTTAAGTGTTATCCTGCAAATCAAAGGGTCGCTGATTCGATTCCCAGTCAGGTCACATGCCTGAGTTGTGGGCCAGATCTCCACCAGGGAGTGTGTGAGAGGCAACCACACACTGATGTTTCTCTCCCTCTCTTTTTCCCTACCTCCTCCTCTCTAAAAAGTAAATAAATAAAATCTTTTTAAAAATACAGTTTAAAAAAGAATATAATTAAAAAATCAGTCCCAACCCTTGTTTTCCTTAAGTTTAAAATTTAATATAAATAAGCAAATCCTTTTAATGTTAGTAAATACAATGGTTATTTTTTTTTCAAACCTTTTGATTTTCTAAATTCTAAGTTTGGACATATTTGTGTGTGTGTGTATTCAAATTCAAACATCTATTCTATATTCAAATTTTAAGTTTAAATGACTAGTTTTTGAGGCTGATACATCATGGGCCTTCTTATGCTCCTTATGAATAACTTTTCAGTATTAAGTTATAATAACCTTTTAAATAGATAAAATTAATCTTTTAACTAAAATAACGGGTCTTTATTTAGTCAATAAAGTTTCTACTTCTAAACCCTGAACGCCGTATTTTGTTTTCCAGAATGCCAAGTTAGTTTTTTATATGTTTTAATAACTTAACATCTTTCTCCTTTGAATGGTAGGTACTTCAAGCCACTATTACATTTTGTTAAAAATATTTTTAGTTGTTTAAATCATAAAAATATTTTAAGTACTTAAGTTTTAATTCCAGATCCCAAACCCAACCAATGTAACACAGAAAGGTAATGCTATACATGCTCTGTGTACATTTCAGTTATATTTAAGCCATTTATCAACCAAATATAATCTTTGGACCATTTTATTTACCATTATTACCAGATTTGCCTTAAAATGCTGTGAATTTCTAGATTCATAGCCTTTTCCACTGTCAATTTTAAACTTATTTTCTGCCTCATGTGTTGGACATTAAAATAATTCTATGTCACACCTACCCTCTGTCTGCATTGCTGACTATTAGAAAGTTTAATAAATACCCCAGCACCTGGAATGCAGTGTGATGTAAAGCTCCCTGTGTTGTCTGGCATGCCAAGTGAGTGGTCTAGTGATCTTCGTTAGGGCGGAGGTTACAGATGAACAAAACAGTTTCAAGAAGAAATCTTAGAACTGAAAGATTCTAAGATGACATCAAGGTAAATGCTTTGATTTTATAAATAAGAAAGAAAGTCCTATGGAATGTAAATGATGTAACCTAAAGGAATTAGTTAGAGGGAAAAACATTTTTAAGATTTTCCTAATTCTTGTACAATGCTTTTTTTTTTTAAATTCCCAGTTTAAATTAAGTATGTCTATGTTCCCCTACTGAACTGTCACTATTTTTACTAAATTCCCACTGTTTTGCTCTTGTTCCTCAGAAAATCCATTTTTAATTACTATTTCTGGGACTGTGATACCTTTAGTGTTGTTACTGTGTAGACACAATGCTAAGCTAGTATGTCCATGCAAAAGCATGCACATGGATGTTTATAGCAGCTTTATTTATACCTGCCAAAACTTGGAAGCAAACAAACATTCTTCTGTAGGTGAATGGGTAAATAAACTGTTGTACATCCCATCCAGACAATGGAATGAGCTACTAAGCCATAGAAAGACATGGAAGAAACTTAAGTGCGTATTTCAAAGTGAAAAAAATAAGCCAAACTGAAAAGGCCACATACTGTATGATTCCAGTAAGATGACATTCTGCAAGAGACGAAACTATAGAGAGAGTAAAAACATCAATGGTTGCCAAGAGTGGGGGTTGGGGAAGGAGGGTTGAATAGGGGGAGCACAGAGAATTTTTAGGGCAGTGAAACTATTTTGCATGATATCATAATGTTGGATACAAGTCAATATACATTTGTCCAAACCCACAGAATTTACAAGAGCAAGAGTGAGCCCTCATTTAAACTATGGACTTCGGGTGATTATGATATGTCAACATACGTTCATCAATAGTAATGGATATTAATGGGAGATGTAGGAAATGGGGAAGACTGAAAGTTTGAGGACAGGGGATATACGGAAATCCTGTACCCGACTCCTAAGTTTGCTGTAAACCTACCACTGCTCTAAAATATAAAACCTTTAAAAGTTATAACAAGAAAGAAAAATTGAAGGAACACAATCACTCCAGATATTATTAAATGGACTACTACACCAAAGAATGCACAGCCCCAACTACTGTTTTTCAAATGAAAAACACCTGATGATCACACAGACACCACACTTAGGTGTCAGATGGACAAAAACAGTGAGATGAATCGTGAAGCATCCATTCAGAAAACATGGGCTGAGGCATAGTTTTGTCTTTTTAATAAGTGATCTTGGAAAACTCGTCCAACCATTGTAAGTGATGCTGACACTCACTCACCTGACATTTATTGAATGTAATCAAACATTTAAGTGAGAAATATGAGTCATAATAATGGTTACAATAATTATATAGAAGGATCACTATAAACATAATTAGGGCAGTGTGAAATCCATTCACATATTTAAAGGTGGCACCAAACAAACATTTTCATCATTAAAATTTCATCAGGGTAAAACTAACAGTCTGCCAATGTAGATTTTTTGGTTGACATTTTTAAGCATAGTGAGGATGGAAAACTTGCATTATTTCATATCTTTATCCAACCATGTTCTTTGTAACACATAAATATTCAGTGCCTATATAAAAATAAATGAATATTTTTATTAGGAAGATCCTACCTTTGCCTATCCCCTATATCATAAAAAATAAAGATGAAGATGTGGTATTGTGTAGCCCCAGCTAAGTCTCCCCAGGATGCATCTGCCACAGCCAGGCCATTATTGAAACATGTGCATTTCATGTATACCTCGTGTCTTTGAACCTCCTGTCTTCTGGGCTTCCGTTTTGTGATACAGTCTATTAAGCACACAGTTGAAGCAATTTACTCCTATTAAAATCTCTCACAGCTGAATTGACTCTCAGATGACCCAAACTGTTTATGAAAGACACTAAATGTCTTTTAAAAAACTATGTTAGTTTGGAATTGCACACGACACAAATTTTAACATTAAATCGATATTTCCCCACATACATACATTGGTAGTTCTTCCACCAATAAAATTTTCTTTTTTACTTAAATTTCAGCTATATGACAAATTTTCTCACTCAACTCCAGTTTTTTTTTTGTTTGTTTGTTTCTTCTGATATAGAATAATTTAGGGTAGAGACCACAACAAAATATTTCAAAAAATACATTTGATTCTGTTATGTTGCTCAGCCTTATATTTTTCTTAGAATATGATCCTCTTGGCTACAGCAAGACCTTATAACAAAAACATTGGAAAAATTATCTTCCATGTGTTATTTGCTGTTGCATAATTTTCATTGTCAAAGGCAGTAAACATTTAAAGGTCTTATCTTATCCTATATTGCCTGAATTACTGGGATGAAATGTCCAATTTTTCCTCACTCCCCAATGCTACTCTCATCATGATTTATCTACTACCCTCTGGATTTCTTTATTTGAAATCAACACCATCTGTCAGCCACCTACTTAATCACTCCTGTTGTTCCCTCTTGCCCCCACTCCCACTACAAGGCACACCAATTCTAGACTCCCTAAAATGATATCACCATAGGACTCACATTTTTTTTTTCATTCCAAGGTCCATTTCAATCTTCTGGCCTGGAAATGCATTTGACATGAACTTCTAGATGTCTTAAATGCAGACAGAGCCATTCTAGTTGAATACTCATTAATAGTATAAAATATATTCATTGGACCTTGAGTTCACATGCATTGGACAAGGCACACTGTAGCATTTCACAGAGACTTAGGCTTTATGATCTCAGTCTTCTTACCATTACTGCCTCATTGCTTTGTACACATTTCAGTGTCCTCTGACCTCTCAACAAACTCAAATAAGGAAGATCAGGAAGAGTACAACTACAGAGTCAGAGAGCCTTGTACAAATTCTGGCTTTGCAATATGTATACTTATCTGATAACAGATAAATGTGGATATGTAAAATGGAATAAGAAAAATCCTTTTTCTTGGAATTTTAGCAAGTGTCAAAACTGAGGCCAGCTAGTGTTAGGTAAGCTAAGTTCCTTTTAAAAGAAACTACTGGGAAGATAGCAGACTTGATACTGTGGCTGTGATCTCTGTCAGCTGCCTCCAGGTTCTAGGAAAGGAGAACAGGAATTTGAAGAAGACTGCAATGAAGTAAGGGAATTGAAAGGCATCATGTATGTGGTGGTGTATCTCAAGATATTCGTTCTCAGAGACAGTGACTGTCTTTAATAGATCAGAATCTCATTCTTTGCATAGACATTTATTGGCTTTGAAACTGTAACAACCTGAAACCTTTGGGCCATAACATAATAAAATGAGAATAGACTTGGGGAACTGTGACTTGCTTTCCTCGGTGTTTAGAGACATGCAAGGCAGAAAGCATCCTAGAGAGTGTAAGGTCTTGGTGGGGAAAAAGTGGAGAAGTGCTTTTGCACCTCTGCATGTGGCACGACACTGTGAATTTCTGAGGGCAGGTGGATATGGTAGGAGGTAGATGGCCTCAAGCCCTCTCAATGGGGCTGTGCTCTGTAGAGCTGTCTGCAGAAGCAAACGTTTGGGAGGTTAATTGCCTGAAGCAGGAACTGAGCTGAGAGACTGAAAGAAGTCAGCTGGAAGTCTTTGGTCTCTGTTGGCAACTGTATATGGAAGAAGTCTCCAAAATGTGCCTCACTAAAAATGAAAACATGGATGCCTGCCACATCGGAGAGTCTGATGACCACACAGCATTAGCCAAAAACTAGCTGTACCATATAATATTTAAAAATTAGTCTACTAGCTTAAAATGGCCAGAAAATTTCAGATAAGTCATCCAAAGCCTGGAAAGGGAGATCTGACAGTAAGTTTAGAAGAAATTATAGGAAAATCCATTTGTATTAGTTCATCTCCTACCCCAAAATGTCTTTTTACCTCAGGTTCCTTAATTATAAAATGAGAATAATGCCATTTATTTTTTAAGCTTAATTTGAGTCTTAGAGAGGAGGACTAAAGATGAGAATTTATAAGCATCTAAAATAGGGAGTCCTACCCAGTTGTTTCTCAATAAATAGAAGTTAAAGAGGGACCCCCAACTTTAAACTAACCATCAGTTAGTCCTCTGTTAGGTTTCATTAAGTTCCAAATACTTCACTTTTGCTCTGATCTTTTACAGAGCACACTATACTAATTCCCAACATTGAACTACTTCCAATTCCCATTTTTGGTATTCTGCTCCAGGTGAGACTGTTTGGCTGGGAAAAAAATTAACCAAAATGCTAACTTAGCACAGTACAAATCTACACATCTTTCATCATGTCAGCAATCCTCTGAAAACTCTCTAAAAACCTCTTTTGATTCCAAAATCAAGTCAAGCTTTTCTTCCTGCCACACACTCTATATACTATCACAATATATGTCATTATTCATTAATTTATAAAGTCACTCAAAAAATACCTATTGAGTATCCACCACACAGCAGAAACTATCCTAACAGCTGGAAATCGAACATAGAAGAAAATATAGAAAGATCTCTGTATTCAATGAACGTATGTTCTAGGGGAGGAAGCAAATAACAAGAGTTAAAAATAAAACATGCTCTTCTTTAGCTAACCAGTAGTATAAAAGAGAAAAATAAAGCAGAGGGATGGATAGTGTCATGAGAGGTGTAAATTTGTATGATGTAGTCAGGGAAGATCCCAGAGAGGAGGTGACATTTGAGTAAAGACCTTGAAGAGAAGAGAACCAACCATATGAACATTACGAGCATAAACATCCCAGGAAGAGGGCATAGAAAATATGAAAGCCCCAGAATCACCTGTGCCTGGAACTGAGTGAGAAGATGGGTGAGTGCAAACACAGAATGTGGGAGAAGGAAGGGAAAGACAGCTCATGTAGACTTTCGTAGGGGATTGAAAGGGCTTTGGCTTTTACACTAAAGGAGATGCAAAGCACTGAAGAGAATTAAGAACAGTAGCACACACTGAGTGATGTTTTCATAAAGTCACTCTGACTGTTACATTGATCTGGGACGGCAGAGTACCAAAGGATGGGCAAAAAACAAACAAAAAACCCACTTAATAGGTTGCTACCATAACTCAGGTAAAAACTATCAATAACCTGGATTAAGATGATAGCAGTGGAGATGAGAAGAGCTAAAGTTTGAATCTGTTGATGTGTCAGATGGGCCTTGCAAGAGGAAAAGAGTGCTCAAATGAGACTCCAGGGTTTGGTACAAGAAACTGAAAGAATGAGCTTCCATGTCCTAAGTTAATAAACTCTATGAAAAGAAGAGGTTTTATGGGTACTATCAGGTGGTGAGTTTTGGACGTGTTAAGTTCCACATTAGTTTTAGACATTCAAGTGAAGATACCAAAAACTCTACTAGATAGTAAATTCTGAATGCTAGGGAAAAGGTCTAAACTAGAGGTTGAGATGATATTTAAAATGAAGAGACTACATGAAATTCCTAAGAGAGTAAGTGCTGACAGAAAATAGAGCGGCTCCAAGGACTTACCCTTTGGACATACCTACATTTAGAAGTTAGGGAGAAGAAGAGGCTCGAACAAGTAACAGAAGAAATAGAGATACAAGAAAATTAGGACAACATAGTAACTTGAAAGCTATGTGAAAAATCTGTTTCAAAAAAGAGATAGAAATCAACTGTGTCAAATTATGCTGACAGCTCAAGAAATACGAGCACTGAGATTCACAATTAAATCAAACGACATAAAGATCATTGGGGACTTTGGCCAGAGTTGTTTTGTGGGGATTAAAGTTAACTAAAGTTAACTTTAACTTTAACTTAAAGTTAACCTGATTTAGGACAAAATGTAGGTGGGGTGTTGTTCAAGACACAGGGTACAGACAATTCTTTCAAGAAGATTTTGAACAAGAAGAGAAGAGAAATGGCCATATCCGTAAGTAGAGGCGTTGTTTAAAGAGGTATTTATGTTTGTTTTTAAGGAAGAATAAACAGCGTATCTGCATGCTGTTAGCAATAATCTGAGAGAGAAAAGAATTGATGACTGAAGGGGTAGGCAGATTGTTGGGATGATGCGCTCGAGTAATGAAGAGGGGATGGTACCTGGTGTGCAGTAGATGGGCTGGTTGTGATGAGAAGCATGGACAATGCATTCATAGTAATAGGAGGGAAGGTAGAGTCTACAGGTACGAATGCAAGTAAGGGGGTAGATGCAATGGTGAGACTGGTAGGCATTTGATTCTATTTGCTTCTATTTTTCTCAATAAAATAAACAGTAAGATTATAAGATGACACTGAGGATTAAAGAGGAGGTATTAAACATTGGAGAGAAGTGTTGAAATTATGAAGTAATAATTTACAAAGTGGAAGTGAGAGTAGATGTTGGAAATGCCATATGACTAATGGACAACAGTAGCATCCTCCTTGAGGGGAGTGATCATGACTATGAGTCAGCATAGTCAGCATGACTGTATGAGCGGTCCTCAAAATAAGCTCACTATTACATTAGATCAGTCTCTTCAACAGACCATAGAATCATCCTCTATGGCACATCTCCTCATCTCTTCCTCCCACTTGCAATCTCTGTGTTCTCCCTTATATCTACCTGTCACACATAATTATTCAAGGGCTAACCCATGGTTCAAGTTTTCTATGAAGCTCTTAGTAACATAACTCTCTAGTTCATTGTTCTTCTATTATATTCATTGGTATTCTCTGGGGGTTGAAAGCACATACTGCCAACATTCAAATATCAGCTGTATGACCATCATGAAATACCTTATCCTTTTCAGTATTTTTCCTAATCCATAAACCAAATATAGCAAAACACAGAATATTCTCTTGTTGAGAACTCCATGAGATAATACAGATAAACTACTTAATGCAATGGCTGCTCCATGGTAAAAGTTCAACAAATATTGAATATTTACTACATTTACTATTATTACAGAATTCATTATTTTATGTATAATTAATTACTACATGGGATAAAAATATTGTCCTAATCATTATGTTACATAGGGTATTGTGGATAGGAACTATATACTATATTTGCTTTTATTTATTTTATTTTTAAAACCTGCTTTATTGATATCATTCCTATACCATACAATTCATCCTTTTAAAGTGTCTAATTCAATGGCTTGTAATATGTTCAAAGTAATACATTTGCTTTTAAATTTCTCACAAAATATTAGTCAGAAAGGACATCCTAGATGAGTGTTTATGAAACCAAATTTTACTTATAAACTTACAATGTAAATTTTAACTTTATCTTGTACAGTCTGATGATAAAATAATAACTTTATACTGGATCTTTCCATTTGAATTCCATATAATACCATCTTAAAGCAATAGTCTTCTCATAAAGTACAATGAGACAGCTTCGCATGACCTTTTGGTGAAAATGTCTCTATCTTATCTATACAGTATCATTACTTAAAAATAAAAGATGTAAAATGATCAGAAATAATGCCTTTCCTGAGGGAAAAAATAAAGCAAGACACAGTATGTGCTATAAATAAACATATAGTAGAAAATATATATTTACACATATGAGAAGGGACCCAAAAAACCCAGAATTTATTTATAAAAAATTGTGTATTCTTACATGTTTAAACTTCAGTCGCCTTCAAAGTGCTCCTCATCTAATGCAATACATCGACTGAGACTTTTTTTTCCGCCACTCAAAACAGTTTTTGAACTCGTCAATTTTGATGCCTTGTAGTACTTCTGCCATTTTTGGTTTGCCTGTTCCACATCATCAAAACATTTCCCTTTGAGGATGTTTTTCATCCAGGAAACAAACAAAAGGTGCTCAGAATGAGATCAGGTGAATAGGGAGGGTGGGGCATGGTGGTTATGCCATTTTGGTCGAAAACTGCTTAACACTCAGGGCCCTGAGGGCAGGTGCACTTGTAAATCAGCCATCAGGAAATGGGCAAATAGGATGAAAGAGTCTTCAAAAAGAAATGCACTGCAGGTGGTACTGCAGGAGATAAAGGTGGGTTCCTAGAGCACTCACCCAGCAGGAGAAGCCTGCACTACAAAGGGCCCACCGCCACAAGATAATTCCATTTTGGGGTCCCCCT
The DNA here is from genome assembly GCA_004026765.1 of Micronycteris hirsuta. NCBI lineage: Eukaryota > Metazoa > Chordata > Mammalia > Chiroptera > Phyllostomidae > Micronycteris > Micronycteris hirsuta. Next base: position 93,055 of record PVJI01002071.1, read on the forward strand.
TGTGTATGTCTATCCTAAAATTATAACCATTTGTATATCCCATATATTTCAAGATGGACTTAGAGTATACTAATGAAATTTATTTATTTTGTGACACTGTTTGTAATATATTTAATGTGACAAAATTACATAGCAATATTAACACAGTAAATGTAAAATTCAATGACCAAGAACAAATTTTCTCATTTATATAGGATTTATCATTCAGCAAGTATATTGGCTCCAAAGGAGACTTTGCAAGGTCATAAAATATTAATCGCAATATACAATAGGATTTTTAGACATATGTCAACATCTCCCATGTCAATATAACTATATCTTACTGTCATGGGTTAAGCTATATTAACTAAAATCAAATTCTTCCTCAGCAAAATAACATTGTAAATTGGCATTAGAACAAGTTAACCTTCCCTTAACACACTGACATGTGTACAGAAAACATCTGTCCATGGGAAAAAAAGAGTGTGGAAGAATTTCATACAGAGGTCAAATATTCCTTTCACGTAAGATTTTTCTAGGAACAGCAGAGCTACATCCTCTCTTAAGTTAATCAATCTACAGATGTTAAGAAATTATCTTTACTTTTTAAATTATGTTTCTTTTGTATGGTAAGAAAAGTACACATTTTTAACCACAAAGTCTACTTTCAAGGACCAATTTTAGAAAAATTACGATTACATTTTAAAAATTATATTTTACCCAATGATGCTAACAATGCACAGATAAATGTAGTATTGATTTCACAAAGTGGAAATATAAAATGAGAATATTAATTGTATTTCGCATCTCTGTTCCACATCTTCTTAATTTGAGAATTACTACAACTTTCATGTGCTGGTAAAAACATCGCCTGTAAAGATCATAATAGTTTCTGCAATATTTTGATTTGTCTAATGTGCACATGTGTGGAATTAATTACATTACCCACATTAAGAGTGTACTTAGGTGTGCCTCTGCGTGTGTAACTGCAGGGGCACTTACACTTAATAGGCGTTTGATGGTTGCGGCACCACAGACCCAGGCATGTGTGGTTGGGAACCACACACTGAGCAGCAAAGGAAATGGTAAATCACTAAGACACAATCTTTTCTTATTCTCGTGTTTTTATTTTGTTTTACCTTAAAAACTCTATGATGAATAGTCCAAAATGAAACACGAGCTAGTGCTGAGATGAGACTCCAGGTTGGGAAGCGCTCAGTCAGTGGGGAAGAGCCAAGAACAAGCACAGATACCCCTGTGCTAATGATGCAACAAGACCAAAGCCAGGAAGACGGCTAGCAACTGGTGGGCACAAAAGATGCTGCTTCACAACACATACAATCAGAACATGGAACATAAGAAGCTTGTCAAGGTAAACTGAAAATTAAAAAGCAAGAAATGGAATGTCTAAATATTGTATTGCTTGGTGTTAGTGAATTAAATGGATTGGAATGGAACATTTACAGTCTGACAACTACAATGTGTTCTACTCTGAAAATGAAAAACTCAGAGGAAACATAGTGGCTTTAATACTGAGGTAGAATGTAACACAGGCTATCAGGTGTCAATGCCAAGGTCAGACTGAAAAATATCAATCAGATTTTAGGGGAAAGTGTTAACATAACCAACATTCAAGACCACACTCCAACTACAGAGGCTGAAGAAGATGAAATTGAGAGCCTTTGTGCAAGTATCCAAGAAGGAATTGATCACACAGCAAAACAGGACATGCTGATAATTATATATGACTGGAAAACAAAAGTAGGAAATAAAGCAGAATCAAATGTTATTGGCAATTTGGACTAGAGATCAGAAATAACACAGGACATCAACTCGTGGATTTCTATAAGGCCAACAAGTGGTCCATTGCAAACACATGCTTCAAGCAAACAAACAGACCGTTGTACACATGCACATCACCAGATGGCCAACATAGAAATCAAATAGACTGTGTAACTGGAAGCAGGAAATGCAGAGCTGCATTCCCTCTGCCATTGGATCAGGAGCAAATTGCAGTAGTGACCATGAACTGTCAATTGGACATTAGAGTAAAACTGAAGAAGATCACAAAAGAAATCATAGTGCCAAAATATGACATTCCTGATGTAAATGACATTCCTGATGTATTTAAAGTCCACATTAAAAAAATGTGTGCTGGTAAACTTAACTGAACAAGAACCAGAAGAACTGAACCTAGAAATATTATTAGGGAAGAATGCAAAAAGACAATGACAGAAATAAAAAGGAGGGAAAAACCAACATCTGCGACAAAAGAAACACTGAAAATTGTTAAGAGACAGGTGAGAGGCAAAAGTTAAACATTATAAAAGCAGGGTTATAATCCTGAATGCAGATTTTCAATGACTATCGCAGAGATGAAGATAACTGTTATGTGGTCAATGCAAGGAGACTGAAGAGAACACCAGCAAAACAAAACAAAACAAGAGATCTCTACTAAATCATATATGGAAAACAAGCCAATGGATTCCGGACTAGCGATGTGCAACATATATTCCAACCTTCAAGAAAGGTGATGTCAAAGACGCAGTAACCACAGCAACGCTGCTCTAATTTCCCATACAAGCTAAGTGACGCTCAAGGTGACACAGCAAAGGCTTCGACTGTATATGGAGCATGAGATGCCAAAGGTTCAAAATGGATTCAGAAAGATAAGAGGCATTCAAGGTCTAATTGCAAGTGTTCATTGGAAATTGGAGTGCTTGAAGATTTGTAGAAAGTCAGTCTATATTTACAGGCAGTTAAACCCTTGACTGCATGGATCATAAGAAGCTATTGGTTGCCCCGTCTGAGTGGCTCAGTTGGTTGGAGCATTGTCCTGTACACCAAAAAGTTGAGGGTTTGATCCCCAGTCAAGGCACATACGTAGGTTGTGGGTTCGATCCCTGGTCAGGGTGTATATGTGAAGCAACAGACTGATGTTCCTCTCTCCTCCCAACCACCCCTTACTCTCTCTCAAAAATCAAGAAACAGATCCTTGGGTGAAGAAAAGGTTTTTTTAAAAAGCTATGGATTGCTGAAAAAAAAAAAAAGTTGTGTTTCAGCCCTTGATTGTCCTGATGCTTAGCCTGTGTTGTGGGCAGAAAGTCAATGTCAGGACAGTATATGGACAGACAAAGGTGTCAGACAAGGGAGCATTTTATCTCCATCCTTGTTTAATCTGTGTACAGAACATATATGAAAATCTGGGCTAGACTCAGAGGAGTGGGAAACGAAAGTTGGTGAAAGAAATATCAATAACTTTAGATATACAGATGATACCTTCTTACTGGCAAAAAGCAGCAAATATTTAAAACAACTTCCGATGAAAGGAAGAGAAGAAAATGCCAGAGTAGGACTGCATTTGGGCATCTAAGACAAAATTATGGCTATAGAAGAAAAATACTTTAACATAGACAAGGAAGACATTGAAATTGAAGGAAGATTGTACTTACCTGGGTTAAGGCATCAACTCGGATGGACACTGCAGCCAAGAAACCAAGAGAAGGTTGAGACTTGAAAAAGCAGCAATAGAAAAATTAGGAAAGATCATCAAGATGAAATATGTGTCATTAGAGACCAAGGCTGAGATCATCCACACCCTCATGTTCCCTACGATGTCATACAAAAGCAAAGGCTGAACAGTGAATAAGGCCAATATGAACAAAACAATTCATTAGAAATGCGGTGCTTACCAGAGGAGAGCTCTATGGGTACCCTGAACTGTCAGAAAGACAAACAAGTAGGATAAGGGTAAATTATGCCTGAGCATCGCTAGAGACAAAAATGACAAAACTGAAGCTGTCCTACTTGGGGGCACATCATGAGAAGGCAGGTTCTTTAAAGAGACAGCAATGCTGGGAAAAATAGAAGCATCGGGCAAAAAGGAAGACCAAACATGAGATGAACTGACTTCATAAAGGAAGCCATGGGCACGAGTCTACAGGAGCTGAGCAGGGCTGCCAAGGACAAAACACTGTGGACATAACTCATGTATAGGGTTGCTTGGAGTTGGAGCCAAGTCACTGGAATGTAACACACAGTGTGTGTGTGTGTGTGTGTGTGTGTGTGTGTGTGTGTGTGTGTGTGTGTGAGAGAGAGAGAGAGAGAGAGAGAGAAATACCAATACCATCAATCACCTCCAAATCCAAATTTGAAACATTAGAGTCCTCTTTTAATTCGTCTGCTTTCTCTTCCCCTGTATCTTGTCAGTCATCAATTCTAAAATATCATTTCAAAATGTTCTTGAGATCATTTCCACTTACAGATTATTTTCTTCTTTTTTATTTGCTTTAGGTTTAAAACACAAGCACACACACACTCACACACATGGATACACACAGAGACAGATATAATTGAAAATTAAACCACATGGCCATCCCTCTTGAAGCTATCCTGAATTTGGCATGTGTCTTTATCCCTTCATTTTAATTTATTACTATTCATCGCTTTATATTTCTAAGGGAACTATCCTCAGCAATTTCTTATTTAATCATATTATGTGAAGATAATAGCCAATAGGGAACCCTATTAAATTCAGGTTTCTCTTTAATTATAATATCTGGTACATAAAGTACAGATGTATCTCTTCATAAGTATCATTTCCTTCATGGCACCTTTCTGGTTCAATACCTCCTAGTTGTCTATCATGACATATCCAAACAAAGGCAGAAGCACTGTTTTTAAGAGTCTTCATCATCGTCCCTAGGCCTATGATACAGAATGGCTACTTACATAAAACATTCCATTATAGCTGGATTGTCTCCTCTCAAGGCTTCACATACTTTCTGTCTAAACTATATAAAAACTACATAACCTTTTTTATTCCTGAATTATCCAAAATTTCTGCATTGAAAAATTGCTTTTCCTATTTCTTACAAAAAAATTTCTTTATATCTTATGACTAAATCGATCACATTTTATTGACACAAGCTCTGATTTTTAAGGATTTAAAAATTAAACATTTCACCCTGGCTGGTGTGGCTCACTTGGTTGGAGTACCATCCTGTAAACCAAAGGTCTGGTTTTGCAGATTGGTTTCCCAGTCAGGGCACATGCCTAGGCTGTGGGTTCCATCTCCACTCGGGCGCTTACAAAAGGTCCCCAGTCGGGGCATGTATGACGGGCAACTGATCGATGTTTCTCTCTCACATCAATGTTTCTCTTCCTCTCTCTTCCTCCCTCTCCCTCTCTCTAAAGTAGGTCCTTGGGTGAGAATTAAAAAAAAATAGGTGAAATAAATAAAAATAAATATATCTGCCCCAAAGTACATAGAGTCAAATATAGGAAACAAAAAACAACAGAAATATAATGAATCATCAATAGCCATAATAGTGGGTAAAAATAAAACCCCTTTAGTCTAAAATAACTTAAGTACTAAATACATACATAAAAATATAATGACCACAGTAGATTTAGAAAATAAAGACTAAGTTTTATGCTTTCTAAATTAGAATTCGTAAAAACAAACAAACAAAAAGGATATTTTATCAACTTAAATATATAAACTCTAAAGAGTATAAATGAAATAATAGCCAGGATCCATACTCAAGTTTACTTATAATTCATATTCTTAACAAGTATTTTCATTGGCTCTGCTCTAACCAGAACTCGCTTGTTCTTATACATTCTTTTCTTCCTGTACAGAAAATTATCTCCGTTCTGCCTAAGCCTGGTTCCATGCTCATAAAACCTTGGTCATCATACAACCTTTTATAAAACTTTTCCTTTACCTCACCTCTACAAAATGGTACTTCTAACCTCCCATGTCCATGTACTATCATTTTTAGTTACTTTCTGTCTTACATGCACAATGATGTGTAATGAAAAATTGTGCCTTGTAATTTTCATGGGTACACAATTAAATCTTGGTAAGTGCAAATATATAAAATAATAAAATACTTCTGTTTTATAAAAGATGCGGCTGTCAATGACAGCTGAAAACTTTATTTCTGGTCCTGGGAAGGAATATCTATCATTTTAAAAAGTTCAAAGAACAAACTTGGAAGCCTCATAATTCCTGATTTCAAAACTTATTACAAAGCTACAATAATCAAAACAGTCTGGTACTGGCATAAAAAACATATAAGACCAATTGAATAGAGTAGAGGTACCAGAAATAATCCCTTACATATACAGTCAAATTATTTTTAACCAGGTTGCAAAGATTATACAGTGAAAACACTTCTTTTTGAGAAATGTGGTTGGTAAAACTAAATATCCACAGGAAAAATAAATGAAGTTGGACCCTTACCTTAGATCATACATAAAGTAAACTCAAAATAGATCAAAGACCTCAACACGGGAGGTAAAACTCTAAAACTTTTAGAAAAAAGCATATGAGAAAAGATTCATCACATTAGATTTGGCAATAATATTTTGTATGAGACACCCAAAACACAGGCAAAAAAGATAAAGATAGAAAAACTGAACTATATCAAAATTAGAAATTATGGAGAAGTAACAGTATAGAAAAAGGTACCTGAACTTCTAGGGGTGGCAATGTGGGAAGGCAAATATATAGGAAAACTGATGGAAGATAAGGGTTATTTAGTAAGTTTAGTTTATGCTGAGTCACGTCAGCACCTTATCTACCTCCAGCAATAAATGTTGTTTCCTCCCTGGATCAAGGGAGACAGCAGAGATGGCAACTTCACCGGGTTAATTTGTGCCTTGTATTAAGGCACATGGGGGAGAGAAGAAAGCTCTACTTGTGTCTGTTTTTCCTTAATTGCCTTCAGTTCAGAACAATCTTTTATGCCAAAGTGGTATATTTGGTATAAAGATAGTTAAGGTGATCATTTTTGCTTTGTATATTTACCACAATTTAGAAATTAAAAATAATAAGTGAAAATGGAGTTATGCAACATTCTTTCTCCCTACAGTGGTTACAAACGTGTCCCTGAAGCCATGCCTAGTATTGTTTCTCTCAACTTTCTTCTTTGAAAGAAAACTTACAGTGTAACAGTATATTAGCCCAAAAGTCATAATCATAATCATATCTATCATCCCCATCTTTGTCAAATACATATGCATAAATACACATATATAGACATTTTACACACCACTTTCAATTTCAGTAGTAAAATTAATTCCACACAGGAGCATATTACATAAATCAAAGTATTATAGAAATTATCTTCACAGGCAAAATTTTTGTCAGCACATAAAAGAGGTAGTAATTCTCAAATTAAAAAGAAAAGATGTGGAACAGAGATCAGAAATCCAATTAATATTCTCATTTTCTATTTCTCCTTTGTGTAAGCAATGTAACATTTATCATATTTCAATTCATGAGGAAGGCAGTGCACGTAGATGGACAGGTATACTTACAAAATCAAGCACAGGAAAAAATACACTATGGCTTATTACTGTTTTATATAGTAAATAAACTTTTTGTTTTGGGGAGAAATTATTCAGAATTTTTGTGCTACTGCTCCTCTTCCACTAACAATGAAAGAATGCTAGTGTTTTTTTTTTCCTCTATGAGCTTACAAGTGTGCATATGTAAGAAGCAGTTATTTGGTCTACGATATAAATAGCTAAAGTAAATTTCCTATTTCCTCATTTTTTCCTGATAAAGTATATTTAAATGCCAGCTGCATCATAAACTTCAAGTAACTGAATACCAGAACTTGAAGTGCTGTTAAATGTTTGAATACAAGTAAATGCTGAAGAACCTTAACATTTTGCTTTAATTTTTAATTACCCATAGCTTTTCAAAATAAATATTCACTCAATAATTACTTCTAATTTGTTATTCAAAAAGAATTACAGAGTAAAGAGAGAAGCTGATTGCTTATAAAGTTACCATGCTTAGTACAAAAAGAAGCCTAAGGCATAAGAAAATTCCACAGAGTAATAACAAATACAAAAATTTCACTAGGAACTGAGCACAATCCTTTTCTTACTTTGCCATTTTTGCAATTATTGCTATGTTCATAAAATACCGTGGTTAGTTGTTTAGGTAAAGATATTCCTATACCCTCAGAGTCAGGGCCTGATATAGTCATTTATTTTTATTCTCAAAGCTAAGCCTATATTAGGTAAATGGCAAAGATTGCTCAGTTGGTTGACTGATTGATTAGTTTGTTTAATCAGTAAAAGGAAACTAAGGTTCAGAAAATTAATGACTTACCAAGATTTTACACCTATATGTTTGGTTCTGTATCTAGAAAATTTCCCCCTAATTACTTGAAAAATTCTCCAGAGTTATTTTTTGTGTTCTCCTTATTTGTTTACTTTTTGCAGTTAATGGAATAGAGTCATATGCCCAACTCACTGATTATGATCAGTCAGAGTCTCTTGTCTACTTCCAGGAATGCCCAGAGCATGGGGTAACACTAGCTACAGAAACCTCAGTAAACCAAAACGTGGTATTTGTTGACTTTCATGTAAATACAATTTAAACACTTTTCAAAAAGTAATACAAATACACATAAACGTGCATGCAAGGTCTATGCATTTACTTAATGATTATTCTGTTGCTTTTGTGCAATTGTAGTTTTATATATCCACAGGTCTCATATCTCTAGCACTGTCTGTCCCAGGAATCCAGTAATTATTTAACAGCTCTGTGTATTAGTGAAAACAAATTATAATATCTAGGCACTTAAGATCCACTCATTTTACTCAAATGTGAGTTTCTAAAAGAGCCTTTTGCTCACTACTCTACTTTCTATCCATTTCCTTTTTTCATTCTTTAATTTGTTCTAAGTTCCATGAAGCAGGGACCTAATTTCGTTCACTGCTATATTCCCATAATAAGGGGCAGTACCTGGCACATACTGCATATTAGGTGCTAAAAAATAATGTTTTAACATCTTCTAAAAGGTTTCTTTAGTTTGATAATTCTCATTTCTCTTTCTCACTCTGAATAATAGCACAAATATGTTGTATTTAAAAACTAAACAAGATATTATATATTTACATGCTTTCTGAAAACAGGAATATTTATGTCCTACTCTTAAATCCAAACTACATAAATTTATAAAACTTACACTCATAATTGGTGAGAAATAGGCTAATGATCCCTAATGCTGATGTAGCAACACATCAGGATAATAATGCTTTTTAAAATTATTTTAACATATTTTATTGAATTTATTAGGATTATATTGGATAATAAAATTACACAGTTTTCAAATGTACAGTTCGAAAAGACATCATCTATACACTGTATTGTGTCAAGTCTCATCCATCAGCAAGGTTAATAGTACTTTTTCTCAAAGTTCTGAATCAAAATTTTATGACATTGTAATATTTTAAAAATATATATAGAGGATGGGCAAAGGAGAAAGATGACTGGTTACATTTGTCTGGAATTTTATTTTTCCATGTGTAACACTTCCACAAGAATGTCAGAAACAGAGGGTGGTCAGGAAAGTTGGAAATTGAGTAAGGTCTTCAGCCTTGAGTGCACTGAACATATCCAAGTACCACAGCTATTTGTGATGTAATTATTTCTTGTTCCTCAAATAATTAAAAATTATAGATAATTGTCCTACAAACACTAACAAATTTAATATGTTCAGTAAATAAGTAAATTAACGTAAGTTCTTAAGTATCCCTAGGGACGGACATTCCAGAAATTAACTTCAATTTGTCCTGATGTCTCATCACAACTGTCTCCAAGAAAAACTATTTCTCTCTAGTCTCTCGTCTGTGAAAACATGAAGTGTTTGCTTAGATTTATTCCTCTGAAAACACCTTCAAGTATTTGTAGATTTACATTAAAGTCAAATATAATATTAAACTATTTGGACAATTTTCTTCATTTGATTGAGCCAGTTTAAGTGTATATCTATTTAAATGTTGAGATATTTAAATGAATTCACTATTTGAACAGTGTAGGCACTTTCTAAATAAATATCAACTCAAGTTTTCTACTAAATAAGCCTTCTTAAAAATAATTATTTGTGAATTCCATCTTTTTCATATTGCACATAATTTATATCAGTCATCATTAAGGTTATCTTAATGTGCCACCATCCTCTTAAGATGTAACTATTCAAAAATTAATACCAAATTTGAAAAACACTGTTTTGTACCTCAAATGAGTATTAAGAGATTTTGACATCTTCTAAATAACAGTTGGGATATCTGATTCATGGTGTGTTTCTCAACATTGATCCCAGGCAGTCACACAACTGAGTCACTCAAGATGACTTGCAAATGTCCCCAGTAAAACTTACATACACTTTATGATTTGTCTAGGAAATATAGATGGTACTTATGATTTTTCTTTGTTTTGATAGCATACAATGTGGTGTCATATAAAAATGAAACAGAAAATATTATTTCATAGACTGTTTGCAAAGTCACAAAATTTAAGCCAGTTATCCAGAGCGTGTATGGCATTTGGACAAATGTTTAATACTAAGCAATTTACATCCTCCATTTTTAAAATATACAATTGTTTTACAGTTTAAGGCTCAATTATTCAAGTACTTAATATGTTAAGTGATTCTTAAGGGAAGATATAGCATTGGCCACAAATATTTTCAATGGCTTCTTAATGATGATTTTACTTTTTTTTTAAAGTGATGTGTCTATACCGAAGTGATTCTTACCATAATCATCCCAGACCTGATATAAAATTTAATTTATGTTCTGAAGGTTGAAAATAAAGATTTTTTAAAAATTTGAACTAGTGCTTATACGGTTTTCTTGAATGCCTAAGTATCGCATTTACATATTTTATTAAAACATAGTGTATAAAAGAAAGTAATAAATGCAACATTATAATATTATAAACTTAGCATATAAAATACTAAAAGTAATCAGAAGAATATGATTTTTGTGCTTTTCGAAATGCAACATTTCTATATACATACAAATATGGACAGAATTACCTATAAAATTATTTAGCCCTTTGGAGGGCACAAATGTAATATTTGATGTTTTAACCTTTTCCTAGGAATCAAAAATATCATAATTTACAGTTGTTTGTGATTTTGTTGAGAGAAACATTCCAAAAGCAAACAAGAGGGTGTCAAATCAGTTACTTAGCTACCAAATGAACTTTCTGACAGCTCAGCCCCAGCATCTCAGTAAGGTTTTGGTTACTTTCAGCTCATTTGGAGTAATTCAGAAAGGAGAAAAACAATCAGATTTAGTATCATAAGGTTAACATCACCATATTGCTAATGTAATATAACCAATTATATATGGCAAACTTTACTTGTATTAACTATGATTTTGTTGTATATAGAAAAAAACATTATGTGGCTAAAAGAACAACTTCAGTTTATATAGAAGTGTGTTCTGAAACATATCTGTAAACTTGGAAATTTTCTAAAATCTCAGGGCATATCTTTCTAAGTTCCAAGCATTTACTTTATAAGGACTATATACTAGAATGACATTACTGCAAATAAATATCTAATTTCATGACATCCATTTAAAATATGTTCAACTATCTAGAGTATGACTTATAATTAATCACATACGAGTTGAATTTTTCAACTTAATTTATATATATATATTATTATTACTAGATGATTATTTCCTTCATGGCTAATAACTGAGCATTCTAATTATAAACAGCAGCATACATTGCTGGAACCCATAATAAATAATCATTTAGAAGGTCAAAGTATCATACAGGCAATTGACTACTTTTATGCCAGAATAGCAAAGCATATAGTTTTTCAAATCCAAGTGTGAGAGCTTTGTATACTGGCAAGAAAATAATCTACTAAAGAACATGTTTACTCTATATGTGGCAAAATAAGACAAAGAAAAATAAAACAAAAAACATCTCATGAAGAAAAACCTGTTAGGCTATGTGTTCTGCATTCTTTTTTCTCAAATAACACATTTTGCCCTGCCAGAAAAGAGGACATATTTCTCATCACATTATATGCATAGTAAAATCTTGCTATGGTGTAGTTATTCAGAACCACAGACTTCTAGAGCTGAAATAATCTGAGTTAACTGAAGTTTCTGAGATATTCTGAAATATATAAAATTATATAACACATGTAAACTCACCCTTCTAATCGTACATCTGGTAGACTTCTGTTAAGGGCAATCAGATCACTGGCCATAAGGTTAAACTGATTGATTTTAAACAGTTCTTTCATCTTCTCCTGGTCATCTTTAGGAATCAGCACAGCCTTTCCCATTTCTCCTGGCCCTTCTTGGTTTCTTGAAATAACAGCTGTAAAACATATGGTAAATAGATACATAAGAACACAGATAGGGAACTGAATGAATAAACTCATGTGTTGGATTTGATTCTCAAGTGTATTATTGATATACTGGCTTAATAATGCAATCATCGAATCTTTACCACTTATAAACTATACACTACACTAAAGAAACAGCCTATTTTAATTCATTTCATGCATGTTGTCTTTCAAGTCTAGATATATAACATGGCCTGACTAATCATTAAGACTTAATAATTAGATGATACAAAATACCAAAAGAAAAATTTCAGATCTGTACTCGGAAAATTATAAGGCACTGAAGAAAGAAATAGAAGAAGCTATAAATAAGTGAAAACACATACTATGTTCATGGATCTGAAGAATCAACATCATTAAAATGCTCATACTATCCAAAGCAATCTGTAGATTTAACAAAATTCCTATCAAGATTCCCATGACATATTTCACAAAACTAGAACAAACATTTCAAAAATTTATATGGAACCACAAAAGATTCCACATAGCAACAGTGATACTGAGAAAGAAGGACAAAGTTGGAGGACTCATGCTACCTAATATGAAACTATATTATAAGGCCATAGTAATCAAAACAGCATGGCACTGGCATAAAAACAGACACATAAATCAATGGAACAGAATAGAGAGCCCAGAAATAACCCACACTTTTATAGTCAACTAATATGCAACAGAGGAAACAAGCTCAAAGGGCTAAAGATAGTTTATTTAATAAATGGTGTTGGAAAAATTAGATGGATATGTGCAGAAAAATGAAACTATCTCACCTTCTTACACCATACACAACAATAAATTGAAAATGGATAAAAGACTTAAATATTAGACCTGAAACGATAAAAATCCTAGAAGAAAACAGAGGCAGCAAAAACACGAAACAAATGGAACTATATCAAACTAAAAAGCTTTTGCACAGCAAAGGAAATCATCAATGAAATAAAAAGACACCCCACAGAATGAGAGAACATACACTCACTGATACATCTGATAAGGGGTTAATATCCAAAATTTTATAAAGAATTTATAAAACTCAAAACAAAACAAAACAAAAAAAAAACCAACCCAATTTAAAAAATGGTCAAAATACCTGAATAGACACTTCTCTAAACAGGACATACAGTTGGCTAATAGACATATGAAAAGATGCTCAATGTCACTAATCATCAGAGAAATGCAAATTAAAAACACAATGAGATATCATCTCATACCTGTCAGAATGGCTATTATCAATAAATCAACAAACAATTGCTGGCAAGGATGTGGAGAAACTGGGATACTTTTGCACTATTGGTGAGAATGCAGATGGGTGCAGGCACTGTGAAAAGCAGTATGCAGAAACTTCAAAAATTTAAAAATGGATCTGCCTTTCAACTCAGCTATCCCACTTCTGGAAATATATCTGAAGGAACTCAAAACACTAATTCAAAAGGACATAAGCACCCTTATGTTCATTGCAGTTTTATTTACAATCACCAAGATATGGAACCAGCCCAAGTGTCCATCAGTAAATGAGTGAGTAAAACAACTATGGGACATTTACCAATGGAATATTACTCGGCCATAAAAAGAAGAAAATCTTACCCTTAACAAAAGTATGGATGGACCTATAAATATTATGCTAAGAGAAATAAGACAGTTGGAGAAATACAAATTCCATATTATTTCACTCATATGTGGAATCCAATGAACAAACTGAACTAACAAGAAAAATGGAGACGGCCTCATAGATGGAGGGCAGGAAGACAGCTAGTGGGCAGGGGGAGGGAGTGGAGGGGTTGAGCAAAAAGGAAAAAGGACTCGTGGACATGGACAACAGTGTGGTGATTGCTGGGGGAAGAGGGGTGTAAAGGGACTAAACGGTAATGGAAAAAATATAATAAAGATCTAATTTAATAAAGAAAAATAAAAAAGAGAAAGTATGTTTTGCTTAATTTAAGAAATAAAATTCTAACAGTAATATGTTCCCTTGGAAGAAAGTAAGCTTATTGTCCCTAAAATCAGATGGAGTTAGAGTTAGCTCTGGGTGAATTTGTGCCATTGGTGAGATGTTGGATTTAGGCATAAAGGTACCTTCTATTTCTAGGATTTAAGTTTTGATTCCACAAAAAAAATTCTGTTGGAGTCTTCTAATTCTGACATAGGAACATAACCTAATGACCACGGGTATTTCATGTATGCAACAGGTATACCTATAGCTATATCTCATATTTATTTGCCCATTCCTTGTTTCCTCTATGTAGCTCAAAGAAAATAAATCACCCCAAATCCACAAAATACCACATTTCTCCACCAAGTAAAAAACAAAACAAAACAAAACAAAAAAGAAACATCTGGCTGGTGTGGCTCAGTGGATTGAGCATGAGCCTGTGAACCAAAGGATCTTCAGTTCAATCCCCAGTCACAGCACTGCCTGAGTTGCAGGCTAGGTCCCCAGTTGGGGGTGCCCTAGAGGCAACTGCACATTGATGTTTCTCTTCCTCTCTTTCTCCCTCCCTTCCCTTCTCTCTAAATATTAAAAATAAATTTAAAATCTTTTAAAAAAACAGAACTGTAATTAAAGTACATGTGCTATCTTTTTACCATAATAGGCAAATATAATAGAGAAGGCAACTAAATCTACATTACAATATCTTGATTATTGATTTGAGTATAGATGAAAGTATCCCAAATCAAAAGGTGGTTTGAACTACAAAAATAGATTAATATACTATACTGTAAATACTTCTTCATAATTATATGGTGAAGTAATTAAAAATGATAAATAATTTGACTCAAAAATGACATTACAATCATGTACCACATAACATTTTTGAAGTATTTATTACTTAATTGTTGTTCAATTACAGTTGTCTGCATTTTCTCCCCTCCCCTCCCCCACCCCACCCAAACCCATCTCCCTCCCTTGCTTCCACCCTCCCCATTGGTTTTGTCTATGTGTTGTTTATAGTAGTTCCTGAAAACACTTCTCCCTACAGTTCCCTCCCACCTCCCCTCTGGCCATTGTTAGATTGTTTTTAATTTCAATGTGTCTAGTTATATTTTGTTTGTTTTTTTTTCTTTTGTTGATTATGTTCCAATTAAAGGTGAGATTATATGGTATTTGTCCCTCACCATCTGGCTTATTTCGCTTAGCATAATGCTCTCCAGTTCCATCCATGCTGTCACAAAGGGTATAAGCTCCTTCTTTCTCTCTGCTGCGTAGAATTCCACTGTGTAAATGTACCATAGTTTTTTGATCCACTCATTTACTGATGGGCACTTGGGTTGCTTCCAGCATTTGCCTATTGTAAATTGTGCTGCTATGAACATTGGGGTGCATAGGTTCTTTACACCTCACACCATTGAGAATGGCCATCATAAACAAATCAACAAACAAGTGTTGGAGAGGATGCGGAGAAAAGGAAACCCTAGTGCACTGTTGGTGGGAATGCAGACTGGTGCACATAATGACATCTAAATCAACTATGGATCACGTATATGATCCATCACATATGACCCTGATCCCATAAATTATGATGAAGCTGAAATGTTCCTATCACCCAGTGATGTCAGGGCCAGCAAAAGGTCATAGAGCAATGCATTAGTCACATGTTTGTGGTGATGTGGTGTGAACAAACTCACTGTGCCGCTGGTTGTAGAAAAGTCTAGCGCATACAATTATGTACAGTACACAATACTTGACAGTGATAACAAATGACTATGTTACTGGTTTACGTATTTATTATACTATACATTTTGCTATTATTTTAGTGTACACTCTTTCTACTTACTAAAAATGTGTGCTGTAAAACAGTATGCCATGCTATGCCAGCTGAAGCCTTGTATCTCTAGTGTTTACCATGTCTCTTGATTGCATTTGTTATGGTAGAGTCTAACTACCGGACTATCCTATTTTCCCTCCCTCCTGAGTACACATTTATACAACATCACCCAGTCTCTCCTGCAATTAAGTGTAGTCTTGTAAATGAGGATAGAAATGATATATGGCAATTCTAGACCTAGTCCATAAAAACATTCCAGGTGTGATTCTCTGTACTCTTTCCCTTGCTACAGCAACTTCAGAAGCCATTGAAAACAGCAGAGGCATCACAGGAAGGCAATAATGTGGGTGACTGAATCACTTGGAGGGGTGCCACTAGCTGTTTAGATACAGGAGTACCCCCTTATCCACAGTTTCACTTTCCATGGTTTCAGTTATCTGTGGTCAAGCAAATTCCAAAAATATTAAATGGAAAACTAAAGAAATAAGCAATTCATAAATTTTAAATTGTGGGTCATTCTGAGTACCTCAGTTCGTCTCAGATATGGGCATTGTATTATCTCGTAACAGCACGAGAAGAACACGGGTGAGTACAGGATGATAAGATATGTAGAAAGAGACCACATTCCCATAATTTCTATTTCAGTATGTTGTTGTAATGGCCTCATTATTAGTTGTTATTGTTACTATCTGTTTTTGCCTAATTTATAAATTAAACCTTATCATAGGTATGTATGTGTAGGAAAAAACTGTATATATAGGGTTTGGTACCATTGCTGTTTGAGACCTCCAATGGAGGTCTTATTATTTTTTAATCCTCACCCAAGGATATTTTTATTGATTTGAGAGAGAGAGAGACAGAGAAAGAGAACTCAATGGGAGAGAGAAACATTGATCAGTTGCCTTCCATACACGCTTCAGCCAGGGATTAAATCTGCAACCTAGCTATGTGATTAAACCTGCAACATTTTGGTGTATGGGATGATGCTTCAACCAACTGAGCCACCTGGCCAGGGTATCCAGTGGGAAAACATTTGACCTGGGATAAGAGAGGACTATTGTATACACACTACATAATTTACATGAGAGAAAAACAGCTCTACTTTTGTAAACCACTGGGATTTCAGACCTATCTGTTACGCTTAATAGTGTTATATTTGTTACTTCACTTTGTCCTTTCCCAATTGATCCACAGACTCACCAACATGGTCTGCCTCAACTTTGACTTAGCCAATTGCCAGCACTCCGTTCATTCAATCAGTGAATAAATTGAAAAAAGCAGGAAACTCAGAGGTAATCTAGTTCTTCTATCAAGGGACTGATGGACAGAATAATTCAAATAGAGGTTTTCTCCATCTCAGAGGTGCATGAAATTATTGATTGTCATACTTAAAAAGAAGTAAAACTCCTACTTCATATTTTACATTAAACTTAGTCCTAACCTGCATTGTATTTGGCTTGAAAATAATATTTTTACATATTATAAATAAATATATAGACATTACTACAAATTCAAAAATGTTTACTGATAGTGAAACATAATTAAAATGTATGGGAACTACGGCCTTAAGCACTTTTAATTAGATCACAAAACAGATCCTAAGCAGATAGTTAAAGAAACCACCATTTAAATAAAGCAAACATTTGATTAATCTCTTTTCAATTCCCAATTGTGTAACTTCTAAAAAAAATTGTTTATATACCTATTATGAATGATTCTCAGTATGGCTGCTTAAATATTGGTAGCTATTAGCCTCACAATCATGGGCCAATTACTCTGCTTTTATTGTTCATAAATTTTTCTTCTATAAAATATTTAAATGACTTCACAGCATTGTTTAAATAAAATGTTACATCTTCACACAGGTGTTATAGTAGATGCCCATATCATACACTCTTAAAATATTCTATACAAGAAAATGAAATATAGCTTATACATTATGATTCAAGAATTATTTTTAAAAATATGTTGTAGGGAAATATAAATATATGTAAAGTTTTACCTGCATATATGATCAAAGTAGTATTATGTTTGTACATGGTGGCAAAAATAAATTATATTCTCCTCGCTCTCGCTCTCCCTATATGCTAAATATTATACAAACTGTTTTATATATTTATATATATATATACATACTATGAAGCAATTAAAATTATGCTATAAAAATATAAAATATGTTCACATTATACCTAAATAAAAAAATGTGTCATGAAACAATGTTACGAAACAAACTTATTTCTATAAAAAATAGTTGTATAATGTACATGCATATGTCACCAATGGAGATTAGCAGTGACTTTTTTTTAAATTAGAGCTTTTATTTTCTTTAGCATTATCTATATTTTCTTAATCAGTTCAACATCACCTAAAAAGGTGATTTCAGCCTCACATGAATAAAAAGTCTGGTTTCACTGATGACAGATATAACCTGGCTTTTATGGAGACAGTTACAAAATGAAGTTAGTAGATGCTGGAAACATTTTTAAAAAGAGATTGATGTTGGTTGGAATTCCTAAAGGAAGAAAAGTGTCTTAATGTACACAACATGACAAGCAGGTTGAAGAAGATCCATAAAGAATTAAGGTTTGTTCTTAGGAAAATTCCTCACAGGAAATTTGCTACACTTTACAGAGAAGAAAACATTTAGTAATTGAGCAAGCACAATTAGCAAAGTTCTTGGTTTGTTTTAGGAAAAAGCAAATTCCTATATTAGTATAAACAGTTTTCACTTTCAGAGTAATCCTTACAAAACATTCTGCACAGCTATTACAGCCAATGTGATCCTTATATTCAGGAAGATGTTGTTTGGCACATGTGATAGCCATAAATGTTTCCCGGAAACAACTGGCCCAGCTTATAAAGTGTTCACAAAGGTAATAAAAGCATGTGGAAATGTGAAATTATTTCCTTCTGCATTAAGAATGAGCTTCCTCATTAAAAGTATTTAAATAGTCTTCAATTTGTAATGATTCTAGTAATAGCTTTAGTTTCTGCTTTGAATAAAAAAAATCTCCCCAGCCCTGGCTGGTATGGCTCAGTGGATTGAGTGCCAGCCTATGAACCAAAGGGTTGCCAGTTCAATTCCCAGTCAAGGCACATGCTTGGATTGTGGGTCAGGTCCCCAGTAAGGGGTGTGCAAGAGGCAACCACACATTGATATTTCTCTCCCTTTCTCCCTCCCTCCTCCTCTCTCTAAAAATAAATAAATAAAATCTTAAAAAATAAAAATAAATCTTCCCATCCCCTCAACTCTGCCTATACTACCAAAAACAAAAAACAAAACAAACAACAAAATCCCATGAATTTTTTGTAAAGAAAGGCACCAAATTTGACTTCAAGATACCTTGGGAAGTCTTCTGTAAGAGGACATCAAAAGTGAAACTGGCCATTTTAAATAAGTTCCTTACATAATCTAACATTCATTTTAAATTGTTTCTAAGATACACAATTATAAACTCTGAGCATTTGATATATCATCCTAGATATGATTCATCAAGTCTGCAAAAATATAAACACTTTGACCAAAATTAAAGAGCATTGCATTCATTGAATGTACATCTAATTGTGGAAGTAGAAACATATTTTTCAAATAATTTCTGAGCATTTTATTTATTATAAAGCTGAAAAAAAGTATCTAAAATGGTTAAAGTTTATTAACTAATCTTTCAGAGAAAATGTGAGGCAACCATTACTCAGTTTGTTATAATGAGTCCATGTAGAAATTAAAATTCCTTCACAGAAGTCCGCAATTAAAAATTATAAAATAATACTGAATTAAGTTTGAGCAGAAAAAGGAATCATGTCAAATACCCCAAAGTATTTCAAGTCATTAAATTAAATCTACTGCTGGATTCTGTGGCTTTGTTGATGGTAGTTGTACTGAATGTCTTTTTTTTAGCTCACCAGGTATCACTCCGCAGCATGTCTAGCCTGCTGTGTCCCAGGTTGCTAACTTCTCTGTTCACATCGACCAGGCTCCCTTGGCCTTTGACTTTTGGTTGAGAAGGTACTGACAGGTATTGGGAGACAAAAGATTAATGAGGGTGAGGTACTAATTTCCTTGGTTCCCTCTCTGTGAGGTTTCTGTGGGTTGGCTCTCTCACTCTCAATGATAATATCATGGGGAATATCTTATGACTGGCTAATGAAGTAAGAAACAGTTCAACACTAGATTCAATAAGAAGCTACCCTCTATGCTAGCATCTGCTGGAAATTGCTTTTGTACAGCCCTACTCAGCGGTGGTCCTGAAAGTCAGTGGGTGAAATGAAATCCACCCACAGGGCAGAACCTCAGAGAAGAAATTTGATTGAATATTTAAAAGTGAATATTTAAAAGGTCCTCTAGAGGTAGGAGACCTACACAAATCCACAAACAGTAGCTAACAGGTTGGGCAGCTGGTAAGAGATTTAAGGGAACTAGAAGAAAAAATTGATGACAAAGACATTTGATAGGAGTGTATGAGTGGTCCCTTTGAAATAGATGCAAAAATGGATATTAATGTCCCATGTAATCTTCCAGAAAAGTTTTCCTCTGCAGAAGAGCCTCTCAACAATCAATGGACAAAATTATCCTTCCTATAACTGTCAGTCTCTTTTTTTTTTTTCCATTAAATCTTTTTTTCAGTTTCTTTTTTCAGTTGTTTGGAAGGGAGACATACTAATAGGCCAGGATAACTCAGATGAAGACGATGTATAATTTGACAACATCAACTTCTCACCACAGTTAATATGAGGAAGGCCACCCAAGCTGCAAATAGCAGAAGAGAACACAAAGCCATCCATATGGCACTGTTTTAGACCCATTGGTGTGAGGCTGATTCTATTGGACTCCTTTCATCATTGTGAGGAAAAATGTTTTCTTACAGGGAGAGAAAGACATCTGGGATCTGTCTTCTCCGGCCACAATTCTCTCAGTCCCACCACTTGTAGACTTAACAATATCCTATTTTTCTTGGATTTAGACATAATCTCACTTCAGACCAGGGAAAATAACTTACAGCAAAAGAAATGTGACCATGAGCCCACCCCAAAAATCCCCTGGTCTCATGTCCTCAACATATATAAATAGCTGAACTGACAGAATAATCTGCTGAAGACTGCTGGAGCATCACTTGGGAGATAAAATTTTGTGGATTCGGGATGTTGTCCTACAGGATATTATATACCTGAAACCAATATCCGAAGTGTGATATCATATCTCCTATAGATAGAATGCACAGGTCCAGGAATCAAAGAAAGAAATGAGAGTGAAATCTCTCAGCTAATAATTCATTGAAGCAATATTTGCTTTCCATCCAGGTAACCTCAGGCTTTATGGGTAGAAGGATACTAGTTTCCATGTGAGAAATGCTTCCACTAGAGAACACAATCACAGTTCTGTCAAATTGGAAATTGGGTCTTCCCTCTGGCCATTATGAGCTCCTTAAGTTGTTGAACTGACCGGCAGAGAAAGGGACCACAATAATACTTGAGGTGATTGATATTATTTACCAACAGAAAATTAGATTGCTGCCACACAATGAGGATGAGAAGAACTACTTCTGGAGCTCCTCACTTCTTCAAAAGCCTGGGTAATAGAACAATGAAGCAATCCCATAAAGGCAGACCAATTGAAGGCTTATAGCATGGGATAGTACACCACCAAGTAAAGAATACTATACAGACTATTTACTGACAGATCTTAAGATACACATTGTATGGATGTAGCTAAAAGAATATAAAATTATCATCTAAAACCTCACAAGTAAGTCATGAGACTATAGCAGCTATATTTCAGATTACTTATGAATTTCTTTCTCTACTTTTGTCTAGATTACATTATACAAAGAGCATTAAGGCTTGCTAACATTTTAGATTTTGTTTGGGAAGATGACTAGACTGACATCTATTCATAGGATACAGTGGTTGATGGGGTTTTTGCCTCTCTGGTATTAGGGAGACACATATTTCATCTGGAAAAAAAGGTAGAAAGCTGAGAAGAAATAAGAGTGGCATCCAGGACAATTTCAATGTGTTCCTCCAGATCCACATTCCACTCTAATCTTTCTCAAATTATTCCCCAGGAAGCTGACCTGTATGAACTACCTCTGGACTGTCTTCTTTGGCTTCAGCTAGGATTTAGTCAATGGAAGAAAGCAGTAAGAGTTTGGACAGAACAAAAGTAAGTTAAAATGTTTGCTCCCTTGGTTATTCCTTATGTAGTAGTTACAAACTGACTCTTTTCCTCCAAACAAAGGGTACATCTCTGTCAGGTGGTCCTCTCCCTAGATGTATTTTTTAAAATAAGTTCATATAATGGCTCCTCCTCTTCCATTTAAGTGCAGGGTTTAGTGATGACTTAACTCCTGATTACCCGCTCCAACATACAACCACCCTTTTTTGCTTTTTAAAAATCTCTTGATTCCTTTCTAAATATCCCTTGTGTCATACTCTCCTTGGCTATTTGGTTGAAGCATGGCATGTTTCCTGCTGATAAAAGAGTTTAGAAAGGTATGGGGAACTGCAGTAGGTTACACATTTATATGACAAAGTTTACAGTTAAACCACGTTAATTAGCACTTAACCTATCATTTTCTCTGGATTAAATTCTACTTTGATGCGGATTTTGTCCCGCAAAATCCATGGGGGGAACTGCACCGATCGCGTGAATCAAACTGACACAGAGACATGCTTTGAGAAAAGAGTCTGGAACCATGGGTCTTTCCCTCCATCTTGGAAAAGGCCCCGGGCGTAGCTCAGCTGGGCTTATTAGAAGCTTTAGGACACATTTACATTGGATTGATTATTCATGGGCTTATGCAGAACAGAGGTTTTCAGTTGGGTCATGAGGATATATGGGAAGGGAATAGATAAGGGGTAGATTTACTCAGTAAGGTAAACATTTAGGGTACAGAGCATTAGGTTATAAATTCAGGTCTGGTGGCAGACAGGACCGGGGTAGTACATTAAACAGGAGACAAGTAAATTGAGGGTAAGCTAACTAGGACTGCTAACTATTAGGAGACAGAGAAGAATTTCATGGATTCATTAACTTAAGTCTCTTGACTCCAGGAGGGAGAGACTCAGCAAGTCAGAGAATTTTTTAAAAAACATTTTTGCTAAATTCCCATTAGAGAATTCCTTTTCCACTGACATGATCCACGCGTGTCCACACGGAAATAATTTTTCCTCACGCGGAGCTGAGCTCAAAACACATAAATCCCGGGACTGCAAGTTTTCACGCGTGTGGAAAGAATTCCCACACTACTTTAACTCTCTAATATACTTTCTTTAAGGTCTTCACTTTCTTTTGGGTCATGTTCTTCAATCAGTTAAAAATGTATAAACATGTATCTGTAATTAATTAGGTTGTTTCATTGGTGATTAACATGGATATTACAGCAAACAAATATAGAAATTTTAAAGGTAAAAATTTTAAAAATTCAAGTATTTTCCTTTTCCACCCCAATGAAGTATCTTATGCATCCCTGAGGTGCATACAGCACATTTGGGAAATGACTGTAGATAAAGTGATAGCATGTCATTCCTTTTCTTGTCATAAGACATTCTGCCATCAAGAAAGGCTGATTTGTCATCATTGTTGGTTGGTTGTTATGTAGGCACTATTTTCATTTTGGACTCACTTCTCGGGGCCGGGCATGGGGTTGACCTTCTTTCTTATTGATTTTTCATAATGGCATAATATCAAGAAAATGAGGAAAATACTGGACAGAATTTCTTAGGGCAATGATATGGATTGGGTTTAAATGCTAGGCATGCATTTCCATGTTTTGCAAGAACCACATCATCAAATTTCATGGAATAAGGTATGTTAAGGTCTGGCATATATGTGTCTATTCTGATGTGGGGTGATCAATGAGATTGGAAGAAAATCAGAAAATGAAAGAGAGGAAATTTAGAATGGTGGGGCACAAAATGTGAAATCATAAAAGTACAATTTGCTTCTTTTAACATTTTTAATATTAATTTATTTTTTAGGGAGAAGGGAAGGGAGGGACAAAGACAGGGAGAGAAACATCGATGTGAGAGAGAAACATCTGATCAGATGCTTCTCATGCATGCCCCAACTGGGTACCCAACCCACAGCCCAGGCATGTGCCCTGACCAGGAATCAAACTGGTGACCGTTGTTTGTTTTGCAGGATGATGCTGAGTCTCATCAGTCAGAGTGTTTCTTTATTTTAATTACTAATTCTTGGAATAGTGTATTGCCAGTCCTCCTGACGCTAAAAACCTGAGAGTGGTAAAGGTTTTCAGGGTTTACATTTCAAAATAATCAAATGTAACCCAAGAGTAAGCTTGTGTATTTCACAAAAAGTCATAAAAATGAATATTTATCGATTCTTAAATTAAGCTGCCACATAATGGACTTAGATTTTCTATTACCTAAATGGTTGTTTGACTTTTAAATCAAATCTTTTTCAGAAGCTCAAGCAATTATTTCAGGATATCAAAATAAAAACTGATGTAAATTTGCTGCAAGAAACACCATAATGTTAAATGTAACATTTTGATAATCATTTTTCATGGAGAATATCTCTGGTGGAAGAAAAAGAAAAGTCCAATGTTCTACCCAAACAAAAGGCTAACCTCAGCAATCTCATACCTAATCACTACCTGCCTCCTACGGCCGCCCCTTATGTTTATGTTTGGGGCAGTCCAACATTTTAATGGCCATCTGTATAAACCAGCTGCTGATCTTTGTATTTATCACAGTTATGTAAATCTTACTGCTTAGCACTAATTTATACTGAATTTTTAGTTTTCCATTGCCTCTGGCCCTTTTTTGTTAGTTAATAAAAACAAACAGAATACTAACAATATGTTATAATAAAGATGACTTTAATAATCACAAGAATTAAATTGAACATGATTACTAAATAATGCAAATATGCTATTGAAATTTCAGAAACCCATCATACCTACTTTGCCCTTTATAAAGTGTCCAAACATTCTAGGAAGTCAACCATTCAAGATACGTAAGGCCTAATCAATACTCATTCAATAAGCATATACTTTCTGTGCCAAAGAAATGTGATAATTCTAAAATAGAAATGCTATCATAAAAATCAACACAAAGTTCAACCGCCAGTAAAATACATGTTTAAATGACAAACTCTTTCTTAAAATTCATCAAATATATATAAAATATTGTCAAATATATCCTGGCTTTTATTATCCAAACCTTGTTTTGTTTTGTTTTTAAGTTAATTTTGGTTACATCACAAGGTCAAAGACATATCATGGGTGCTTGCTCACCTAGACAAATTACAGATTAAATTAGTGAACCAATATAAAATAACAGTGTTCTAAGCCTGAAGATAAGCAATACCCTCCTCCTTTCTTTATAGTTTTCTCTTAAAATTCTTAACATTACACCTGACTATATATAATAAATATCATATATATGTATGTATATAAACATGTATATGTTTATATTGGGGCAAAATTATATATACACAGATGTTTTGGCAGTAGTTTTTTAAACATCTTTATTGATACTACTTATTTCTTTTATGATATTTGATGATTTCATCTTCAACTTTTCATAACTATATATGGAAGTGTTCAGTTTCCATTATACAAGGTTGGCAAATGTAGTTTTATAGTTGTAGTACAATAAATTAATACAAGAGTTAATAAATAGTCATACAAGAATAAACTGTGTTTCACTTACTCACACTGTAAGCCTAATTTTGTCCACCCTTGTATATGTGTCATTAGTTTAAATCCTGTACTACTAAAACTAATGTGGCTAAAATTTATTTTTAGAAATTCTTCATTCAGACTTGATTTTCAAGGTAACTGTATATAAACCTTTTGAGGAATTTTTCCCAGTAATTTATTTTAACATTAAAAACAAGGCAACTTACTCTCGCATAGTTGCCTTCCAATGGTTAGTAAGAGATCTAGTATTCTATAGGGATAAGTAGCAGCAGTCACTTAAGAAAGCAACTTTAAAATCTCTTATATTAGGGGTTAATGCCATCTAATACTTGATTCCATTGCAATATATGGTTAATAGCTTTTATCATGCTACTGGGAAGGAGCAATTAAAAATATGTGTCATGATATTGTTATGTTTTCACAGTTATTTTGTATTTATTCTTCTGTAGTACTAAACCAATTTGAACTATATTGCCTTTTGTATTTTCTAGTACACAGAAGCAAAAATAATTCAAGGTCACGGATGGGTAGTTCAGTTGGTTAGTGTCATCCTGAGACACCAGAGTTGTGGGATCAATCTCTGGTCAAGGTACATAAAAGAAGCAAACAACAAATGCACAGCTTAAGTAGAATAATAAAATCAATGTTTCTCTCTCTTTCTCTAAAAAATATCAATAACAAAAATACTTCAGTAATTTCAAAATTACATTTGTTCGGCCTATTTAAGTGCAGCTGTAAGATGAGTGTTCTTTTAGAGGTGGATTTAAGGTTGTTTATTGATCAAATTTCAGTTAACCTTCCATTCTAGCACATCAAAAATTTTTCACTATCCCTTAGATATTGTTTCCTTCCAGCTCTATTTCTTTGCTCCAGCCTCTTTCTTCCTATGCACTGTGCTACTTCATGCACTCTCAAATGAGACATCAGTTAGATGAAATAACTCAAACTGGATATATATAAGCATTTACGGTTAGGGCATATTGATTTACATTCATCAAAATCCAGATACCTGCATATCTTATAAAATTATAGTCACAACATCTCAACTTTGCAAATTTAGGTGTTTTGCCTGAATTCACGAAGTGTTTAAAATAGAAAGTTGTTTAGAGTCAAATTATCTCTCTTTACCTTAGCTATTGGGGTTCCAAAATCAAGTTGACTTTAGCTTGCTAGTCAGTATTGCAAATTTATCTCCTTGATCTTAACATTATTTTTTAATAATTTAAAAAGTTAAAATATGGGCCTGAGAAAAATAGATTGGTGAAAGAATAAAATATAGAGTAATGCAATAAGGTTTCTTTACACATTAAGTATTGCACCTAACTAAACAAAATCACATGATAGTAGCAACTTGCCTATGCACTGACATAATGTGTTCTGCTCATTGAAGACAGTCAGAGATCCCCCACTCGAGCTGTTGAAGAAGGTACATTATGTCCCTTATGAGAAAGACTCTTGGGTCATTACGTGAAAGCTTTTGCTCTTATGATAAGATGTTCCTATGGCTTTTAAGCAAACTGTGAGTGGAGGTCCAAGTCTGGTTTATAAAGTTTAGTTTTCACTGTAATTATTTAGACAGACTCCATTTGCATTGGTCTTCTTTTAACTATGCAGATGAGAAAAAAGGAATGGGAAAGATGGAAGCAAACTTTGTCAAGTTTAACCTTGTAAGGTTCCGTGTAATATATTTCCCCATATGTTACAACTCAGGAAATTGTTGATTAATAATAATTTTTCTTCTTAGAGTTTTTCCATGTCTTTCTGTTTTTCTCATCTAATGTGAATTAATCTCACCTTTCTCTTTGTCCTTTCAAATCCTAATGACATATCAATACATTTTGTTGCCTTTTATCCTGTCTGCAAATTATCTAATGCAGATTTCCTTTATTCAAGTTTGTGGTAATGTTCCATGAAAAAATTTCAAGTTCTGCTTTTATGTATATTGCATGTTTAGTTATAATTATAATTGAACATGTAACTTATAGTATTTTGTATGATAGAACTATCTCTTCACATTCATTCAATTGAGCTCAACAATCATTTATTGACTTCTATATTTCTATATGCCAGGATCTATTTGGGATACTTTGACATACATCAGTGAAAAATACAGAAAAAGTCCCTATCCTAGCATTTCTTACGTCTTATATATTCTGTAGTTCTGCTTTACCCACTGATAATTTTCATTTTCTTCTATGATACCCTTTCTTACAAGTTCCACTACAATTTTTTTCTATTGAAAATTGTGTTAACATTTAATAAAAACAATAACAAAACAGGTTACACTTAAGCTGTGCTGCTGTGCTAACCACTTTTTTTTTTAAGATTTTATTTATTTATTTTCAGAGAGAGGAGAAGGGAGGGAGAAAGAGCAATGTATGGTTGCCTCTCACATGGCCCTCATTGGGGACCTGGCCCGCAACCCAGGCATGTGCTCCGACTGGGAATCAAACCGGGACCCTCTGGTTCCCAGCCCGCGCTCAATCCACTGAGCTACACCAGCCGGGCTGCTAACCACTTTTTAATCAGGTTACATATATGAACTCATTTAATTTGCATAACAAGTCTATGGGATGGGCCCTGTTTATCAGCACCCCGATTTTATGAGAGGAGAAACAGAGAAACGGAGGTAGGATAAATAACTTTTAGGCTTGCCCAGGTGACAAGTGAAGCCTTGATCAAACTCAGGCAGCTTAACCTCAGAGTTTGTGCTATTTACCAATATATGTACAGTACCTGACCAAAATCTCTCCAGAAAGGTTTATGTAGCATTCCTTTTAATGTGGCTAATTTAATTATCTGTTTAAGAGCAATCCAAAACTCAATTCAGGATCTCTAGTCTGGTTGAAGCTATGCTGTGCATTGGAAATCAATTTAAAGGCATCAAATACTTCTCAGAACACAGCATCCGTCCCTTTATGAACTTAATCTCATGGCCACTGATTTGAAAGGACCCTCTTTAACACTAAACTGATAATTCTTCATGTGAATGCAGAGAATTCACATCTGCTAAAAATAATTAATTTTTTCTTATACATGAGAAATATATTGTATTAAGAGAACAGTGTATATATTTTACTGTTACCCAATGCAATGACTTTTCTGTGTTGTGAAGAAGCATAGGCAAACTACATATTTGAATACTTCACATTAAAAATAATTCTAATAATTGAATAATTATTTCTGCAGGAAATAGTCCTTTTAGATAGCAGCTTCATTTGCATACTATAAGTTGTACACAAACCTATAGAAATATAAAAGAGCAAACTTTATATCAAAGTAAGTACATCAATTTAATATATAATGACCAATGCATCTGCTTCTTATTCTAAATCCATTGTTCCAAGCCTCTGATAGCTTCCCTATCTTCTACATAAATGAGATTTCCCTCTTTGGATGATAAAGATCTCTTAAGATTATATAGTATAATCTAGTTGTGCTCATATTCATCTAAATGAGAGAGAGAGAGAGAGAATCCAGATATGTCACTAATTTTAAGATTAATTCTTGGCCCTCACAGTTAAGATATATTTTTCAAAACTAACTTTATTGAGGTATTTTTAAGTACAATAAATACTCATTGTATGTGTGCAGTTCAATGAAATTTGACAAATATATACATCCATTTAACCACCATTCCAGTCAAAACACAGAGAAAATTCACTGTTCCCAAAGCCCCCATTTGCCCCTTCTATTCAGGCCGGCGCAACCGCTCGGACTTGGCCACATGTCTTCTGTGGCTGCCGTTTAGATTTGTTTTCATAGTGTTTGTATAAATAGAATAATATAGTATGTAGTCTTTGCCTCTGACTTCTTCAATTTAGCATATTGTTAATATTAATCTACATAGTTAATGTATCAGTAGTCATTTCTCTTGAGTCAAGACCTAGAAATAAAATTGCTGGATTGTATACTAGGCATATTTTTAACTTTATAAGAAATTGCAAACTTTTCTCCAAATTACATTACTGTCAGCAATATATGAGTCCCACTTGTTCCATGTTTTTATACTAGATATTGTTATCCATTCTGACTTGTAGTTTTTCATAAATAGTAAAATATATGTTATTTAAAAGTTTGTTATGAATTTGTAAATTGAAAATATTTAGACATTTTGATCCTCATCTGGCAAATGTTTGGAGGTGAGCCTAGACTAAAGCACTATAGGGGCATCAGTGGGAAATAAATACCTTCACTCCCCTACACAGGTCTAGAGAGGACTTTACAGAAACGCACTTCATGCCTCATGACAAAAATGGCTTTCACTAGCTGACATAACAGAAGCTGACCTATGCATCTCTGTAGGTCAATTAACCCCGGTCCCATTCCCAAATATTTTTATTTCAGAAGTGTGTGTAGATGCCACCTCTATCTTTCATGGTCCTTCTTTATAAAAACAGGCCCTTTGCTTATAAAACAGTATCAATTCACTGATAATAATTTATTTCCTTTCTGACACACTTCTTATCTTTATGGAGATGCAAGTTTCTGACATGTTATATTGTTTCTTTAAAATAACTGCTTTCAAAATATCTTATAGTACAGATCTGTAGGCAATAAATTGTTTCAGCTTTTGTTTGAGCAAATGTTTTTCTCTTTCAGTACTATTTCAGTCTTGGATGCTTTGGAGATTTTTTTTTCCAATCTTTTTTTCTCTTTGCATTTCAGTCTGGGTAATTTCTATTGTCTTATCCTCCAGTTTGCTCTCTCTGCCCTTGGTTAAGGCTTCTACGAGCACATTGAATACATTCTTCATTTCCATTACTGTGTTTTTAATGTCTAATATTTCCTTTAATTCTTTTTTAAGTTCCAATATCTCTGTTGATATAATCCATCTGGTGCTGCATGCTGCCTACTTTCTCCATTAGAGTCTGTAACATATTATCATAATTATTCTAGATTCCATATATGATATTTCCAATATCTGAGTCTGGTTCTGATGATGATTTTGTTGCTCCAGATTGTGTTTTATCTTGCCTTTTAACATGTCTTGTAATATTTTGTTGAGAGACAAACTTGTATAGGTCAATAGATACTGAATTAAATAGGCCTTTCCTGTGAGAATTTAGGATAATCTGGTCAAGAATTGGCTTCTTTGATTTTATTCTATCTATTCCATCAAGGGTTTTTTTAAGTCTGGTATATTAATACAATTAACATATACTAAAATTCATCCTTATTAACATAAGTTCTGGCAGTTGCATATAGTATGCAAGTATCACCATAACCAAAACAGACTACTTCTAGACTTCAAATAAGTTTCACTGTACTCATCTGCAGACAATCTGCTCATCACACCTCCAGCCACTGATAACCACAGTAATTGATTTGCATTACTATAATTTTAAATTTTCTAGAGTTACATGTAAATAGAAGAGCACACTATTAAGTTTTCAGTGTGTGTGTGTGTGTGTGTATGTGTGTGTGTGGCTGGCTCCTTTCACTTAGAATGATGTGTTTTTAAAAAGGAATCATATATCCTGGCTGGTGTAGCTCAGTGGATGGAGCACCAGCCTACAAACCAAAGAGTTGCATGTTCAATCCCCAGTCATGGCACATGCCTGGGTTGCAGGCCAGGTCCCCAGTAGGGGGGTGCACAAGAGGCAACTACACATTGATGTTTCTCTCCCTCTCTTTCTTCTTCCCTTCCCCTCTGACTAGAAATAAATAAATAAAATAAAATAGAATCATATAAAATCTTAATTATAAAAAGAGAAGGCAAAAAAGTAGAAAAAAGGTTCAAGAACAATTGTAATGAACATAAAATATACACAAACATAGCAGATGTTAATCCAACTATACCAATAACAACTTTAAATGTAAATGCTCTATGTACACTAAATAAAGGCAGACTGTCAGAACAGTTAATAAAATCTGTATTGTCTACAAGAAACTCATTTTAAATATAGACACTCAGGTAGGTTAAAACTAAAGGGATGGAGAAATACAGACCATGAGGCAACCAGTGAAAGAAAAATACCACCTGATCTCATATGTGGAATCTAATGAATACAAATTAATGAACAAAATAGTAACAGAAACTAGACACATAAAACAGACCGACAGCTGCTGGGAAGGAGTGAGTGAGGGATAATGGTATGAAAAATGGTAAACAGATGAACCAAAGAACATTTATGCAAAATGCATGGCATGGGAAACAATATGAGGATTGACTTGCAGAGGGTAGAGGATGGGGCTTGGTGGAGATGGGCCTTGGTGGAGGTGGGGAAAGGGAGAAACAGCAGGAACAACTGTAATGACATAAAAAAACTAAAGGGGGAGAAATACAGATCATGCTAACAGAAATCACAGAAAAGCTGTATTAGCTATATTGACTTCAGACAAAGTGTATTTCAGAACAAGAAAAATGATCAGGATAAAGAGGTTGTTACATAGTGATAGAGTGGCCAAATCTCCATAAAGAGATAACAGTCTTGAACATGTATGCATGTAACAAAAGAACATCAAAATTAATGAATCAAAATCTGATAGAATGTACAGAGAAATAGACAAATTCACTATTTAATTGGAGACTTCAGCACCCCTCTTTTAATGATTAAGAAATTTAGCAGGCAGAAAATCAGTAAAGATATAGATGATCTGAACAACCCTATGAATCAACTTGATCTAATAGATATTTACAGAATACTCTGTCTAATAATAGCAGAATACACATTTTCAGGCTCACATGACAGATTGAATAGGACAAATTACATTCTGAGACAAAAATTTTAAAGAATAAAGACTATATAATGTATATTTTCAGACCACAATGGAATTAAACTAGAAATCAAGATGTAGAGAACCTATATTTGGAAAGCTATGAAACTCTGATGAAAGAAATAAAAGACATAAATGAATATAAGATAGTCCATTTTTATGTTCTGAAGACTCAAATATTGATAAAATGTCATTTATTCCCAACTCAATCTATAAATTGAAAATAACCTCAATCAAAATAGCAGCAAGTTATCATGTGTACATTGAGAAACTATTTCAATATGCTAATCAGAAAGGCCTATGATAAATAAAAAAGAACAAAATTGGAAGACTGGCACTACCCGTCATTGAGACATTGTTATATTGGACAAAAGAATAGATACAGAGGTCAATGGAAAGAATAGGACACTCAGAAAGAGACCCACACAAACACAGTCAGCAGATCTCTAAAATGAGCGGTCTCTGTGACAAGTGGTACTAGATAAACTGAACATGTGCATGCACAAATAAGTAAATAAACCTAGACACAGACCTGACACAATTCACTCAAATGAAAAATGCAAAACTTTTATAATTCTAGAAAGCGATAGAAAATCTACATGATATTTAGTTTAATGATGAATTTGTAGATACACTACCAAAAATACAATCAATGAAAGAAAAAAAGAACAAGTTGTATTTTATTAAAATTTTAAATTTCAGCTTTACAATACCTTGTTAAGAGAATGAAAAGTCATTGACAGGAAGAATGTTTTAAAAATAGATATCTGATACAAGATATCTGTCCAAAATATACAAATAATTATCAAAACCTGTCCTGGTTGTACGGCTAAGTTGGTTGGAACGTCATTCTGTGCAACCAGAGTTTGCCAGTTCCATTCCTGCTCAAGGCACAGGCCTATGTTGGGGATTCAATCCCCAGTTAGGGCACATACAGGAGACAGCAAACCAGTGTTTTCCTCTCACACTGATGTTTCTTTCTCGCTCCCTCTCTCTCTATCTCCTCCCCACCCCCACCTCTGCTCTCTCTAAAATCACTGAAAACGTGTCCTCGGGTGAAGATAAAAGAAGTTCATCAAAACTCAACAATAAGAAAAATGGGCCCGGCTGGTGTGGCTCAGTGGATTGAGTGCGGGCTGGGAACCAAGGGGTCCCGGTTCGATTCCCAGTCGGGGTGCATGCCTGGGTTGCGGACCACGTCCCCAGTGGGGCCCAAGTGAGAGGCAACCACACATTGCTCTTTCTCCCTCCCTTCTCCTCTCTCTGAAAATAAATGAATGTTTAAAAAAAAAAGAAAAATGGGCAAAATATATCACTAATGAAAGTATAAAGATGACAAATAAACATAAGAAAAATAATAAACTTATTTGTTTTAAAAAGTGCTAAAGTAAAAATTGTCATTACACACCTATTAAAATGGCTGAAATAAAAAAAAATTACTCTAAAATATACCACTTTGACATTGATCATTTTGAACTAAAGTTATCTAAAAAACAGCTGATACAAGAAGATCACTCTGAGCATCCTTTTTCCCCTCTCATAGTAGGAAATACATCCTTCATGTAAACGGTACCCTCCCTGTACCAGGAGGAAGAAAGACATCCTTATCACCAGAGATAAGAAATTTAGGGCCCCGAATGCTGTATAAACAAAACTTGTTACTTCCTCACTATTTACTATACCCTAAGCCCAAACTTCTATCTCTCATAAATTCTTTACAAATGTATTGCATCTTTGTCTAAAAGTTATAAAAGCTGCCTTACTTAGCTCTTTAAATGGGGCTCCTGTTCATAGAAAACTTAATTTATTTTCCTCTTGTTAACCTATTTTATGTCAATTTAATTGTTATATTAACCATAAAACCTAGAAAGGAAGAAGCAATTTTTCCATCTCAACATTTTCTAAAAAGTGATCAAATGATTTGGTGTCAGAAATGGTACAAAAGGAAAGGGATTGAGAGATTTTTATATACAGATTCATAATATGTATCTACTATAATTAGATGTACACATAGATTTTTATATTTAAAATATAATTAGGTAATATTATAATATTAGGACTGACAGTATATGTTGCTGTTAAATCTTCCACAAGAGCAATATTAGTAAAAAGAGCTTCTGAATATTTTGAGTATCATCGTTAAACTAAGGGTGTCGTGTCTTACTAATATATACACGTTTATAACTGATATTGATCATTTTTGCTGATCTTCGCATAACAATGAATCACAGTTCTCATTTAAATGTTTAATGTTTCCTTTTGTTTATGAAAGTTATGTTTTATTTTACATTGTGTAAAGTAGATGAAACAAAAAGTAGTAGTTTTAAAACAAAAAAATAAGAAAAATATGTAATCTAGTTACTATTCAATTTAACCATAATACTTTTTTAACAATGTAGATAGAGAATATTATCATTGCAAGAAAACACTGACCTTCAGGTAAATTCTAGCATTGTAACAGCACAAAGGTTCATCTTGTACTTCAAACCAACCTCTTTCACTGATAGTTCTTATAATAAACCCCCAAATGTTCTTTGTGGTGAGTTTGAATTAATCTCTCCCAAAGCTCCCTCATTCCGTTAATTGCTAAATACTATACATCCTATATTTGTAATCTTCCCATTTATTTACTCCTTTCCAATTGTATAGTTACTTTACTTTGATGATCTACTCAGCAGGTAATTATTGAGATTTTCTTATTTGACAGGCACATTTTAGATAAGAAAACTATGAAATTCATTAGATGCAACACTCCCAATAGAGGTAGTTTCATTTCAGATATCTGAAAAGATGTTTCAATAATTTGATTATTTTATCAACAGTGTATATTATATCCTTGTTAGATTTATCATGATAAATACGGAAACAAACCTTTTTAAATTCAGGTTTATTTACAACATTTTTCTTTAAAGTAGGATCTGCTGCTGAACAGAAAATAAACTTTTCTTCCATCTTATTGACACAGCACATCATTCCCCTATAATAGCATTTCTGCTATTTAGTGTCATCCCAGAGGTTTTGTGTTATTGCTTGTTTTTATCTATGTGCCCGTCTTACCGATTAGTTACTCAACTACTGGAGAACAGAGACTTTATAGTTCTGTTGCTTCTTAAAACCTGGTATAATGCTTTGAACTTCTTAAAACTGCAACAAACTTAGCATGTGATCTACTGTGTATCTTAATTCATCTTAAAAAGATTTATCTGTTAATTTACTTACTGATCTCCTTAATAATTTGATGATACAGGATATGTCCTCCCAAAGTACCTGTGTCACAGTGGGTGGATCTCCTTGATTCTCTGATTCAGTTAACAGGGCCATTTGATACTAAGCTAAGTCTTTTAATTTAATCTTTCTCACTAATAAGTGCTGCAACTGCTAACACTTTGTAATATTACAATTTTTAAGAATGCATGCAGGGAAGAGGGCTGCTATTTACTGGTATTCCTCATAGTCACAGCCACCAAGGACTTGATAACTATGCTGCTAATTTTGGAATTATCCTGGAGGCAATGAGAACTGATTAATAGTATTTGAACTACATGGTATAAGCATAGTATTTTATAATAAATCAGTGGTAGCAAAAGAAATAGTTGTTTATGATCAAAATGAGAACTAAGAATATCAGTTGAGAAAATATTGTAAGAGATGATGAACATCTCTGTATATACAAAGTTTGAGTCTCTGTATGTACAACAGATGAAAAGTTTTGAGACATATTTTGTTATTTTTAACTGAGGCTGAGATTAGTACAAATCATTTCAATATCATATCCAACAGCCAGTTGAAAAAACTGGCATGCTTCTTATGAACTTCTCTGGTTTTTAACTAGAGTATTTATCTCTTTTCTCCACTCTATTTATTATGCTAGGTAGGTATGTTCCTGAGCCAGAAGCCAGAAGGAGAGTGAGCATGTGCCTAATACTAGGAATGTGGTTGTGAGGGATGAAAAGCATTGAGAATTTGTGCTTTTATTTTCTTTGAAAATGCTACATTAATTCTACTAACAACTTAAAGGTCTATTTCAATTTCCTTGTATAAAAATATGTATTTTAATGAAAGTGATATCTTAAGGATACATATAATTCTTTCTTACTACACACACAATAATACACATAGAATAAAATACCTTCTCTCAGGCCCTGACCCACATGTCTCAGTTGGCTGGCCATCATTCCCCAAAGATAAAGGTCGCCAGTTCAATTCACAGTCAGGGCACACGCCTAGGTTGCAGGTTCAGTCCCCGGTCAGGGTGTATGTGAAAGACATCCAACTGATGTTTCTCCCTACATCGATATTTCTCTCCCCTTCCTCTTCCCCCTCTTTCCCTGTCTCTAAAAATAAATTTAATATCTTTAAAACTGATACCTTGGGATCAAGATGGAGGTGTAGTTAAACATGCCTCACCTCCTCACATAACTAAAGCAAAAATTACAACTAGACTACAAAAGAAATATCACCCAGAACTGTCAGAAAATCGAGCTGTATGGAAGTCTGACAATCAAGCATTTAAAGAAGCCACATTCATCAGACAGATGCCTTTTCTACAATAGGCCATGCTACTAAGTCAGGGAGTCAAAGCAGCTCTACCTAATACACAGAAACAAACACAGGGAGGCTGCCAAAATGAAGAGACAAAGAAATATGGCTCAAATGAAAAAACAGAACAAAACTCCAGAAAAAGAACTAAATAAAATGGCAATAAGCAACCTATCAGATGCAGAGTTCAAAGCACTAGTTATTAGGATGCTAAAGGAACTTGTTAGGTATTTTAACAGCATAAAAAAGACCCAGGCAGGCCCGGCTGGTGCAGCTCAGTGGATTGAGCACAGGCTGGAAACCAGAGGGTCCCGGTTCGATTCCCAGTCGGGGCACATGCCTGGGTTGCTGGCCAGGTCCCCAGTGAGGGCCATGTGAGAGACAACCATACATTGCTCTTTCTCCCTCCTTTCTCCTCTCTCTGAAAATAAATAAATAAAATCTTAAAAAAAAAAAAAAAAAGACCCAGGCAGGAATGAAGGTTAGAACAAGTTAAATAAAGAAAAATATACAGGGAACCAACAGTAGAGGGGATGAAGCTGAGAATCAAATCAATGATTTGGAGCATAAGGAAGAAAAAAGCATTCAATCAGAAAATCAAGAAGAAACAAGAATTCAAAAAACGGAGCTAGGCTAAGGAGCCTCTGAGATATCTTCAAACATACCAACATCCAATCATAGTATGCCAGAAGGAGAAGAAGAAAAGCAAGAAATTGAAAACTTATTTGAAAAAATAATTTGAAAGAAAGCTTCCCTGATTTGGTAAAGGAAATAGACACACAAGTCCAGGAAGCACAGAGAGTACCAAACAAGATGGACCCAAATAGGACCATACCAAGACACATTATAATTAAAATGCCAAGGGTTAAAGATAAAGAAAAAATCGTAAAAGCAACAAGAGAAAAGCAGATAGTCACCTACAAAGGAGTTCCCATAGGACTGTCAGCTGATTTCTCAAAAGAAACTTTGCAGGCTAGAAGGGACTGACAAGAAGTATTCAAAATGATGAAAAGCAAGGGCCTACAACCTAGATTACTCTGTTCAGCCAAGCCATTATATAGAATTAAAGGGCAGATAAATAAAATGCCTCCCAAACAAGGTAAAACTAAAGGAGTTTATCACCACCAACCCATTATCATATGAAATGTTAAAGGATTCATTTAAGAAAAAACAGATCAAAACTATGAACATTAAAATGGTAATAAATTCATAGCTATCAACAATTGAATCTAAAAAACAAACTAAGAAAACAAGAACAGGAACAGAATCATAGATATGGAGGTCATTTGGAGGGTTATCAATTGGGAGGGGAAAGTGTAGAATGGGGCAAAAGGTGCAGGGATTAAGAAGTACAAATTGGTAGGTACAAGTAGACAGAGGGCTTTTAAGAACTGCATAGATGGAATAGCCAAAGAACTTATATGCATGACCCATGGACATTGTCTCAGGGGGGATTGCTGGAGGGAAGGATGGTACTGAGTGGAGGCATAAAGGGGGAAAAATCGGGACAACTATAATAGCATAATCAATAAAATATAAAAAAATATATAAAAATGATACCTTGTCTCAGAACTGAAAGAAACCTGAAATATAACCTTGCTCACAAGAAGATAAAACATTGACATGATACCTAAAGAAAACAGAGCCAATTATTTTAATCTACATAATGTATGGTTTTTAATATTCAACTTATATTTGTGCTTAATCCTGAATTATTTCATAAGGTATAATATCAAAAATATTGTATTCAATATTATAAATATTAAAACCAGTATATTTTAAAATACGTGAATTATTTAATTTCCTAAAATTTATTCAGATAAAATTATAAAATTTCTAAATGACCCTGTAAGTAATCCATGTTATTCACTTCATTTCTAAGTTTAACAAATAATAGAATAATTTGGGGGACAGCCCATAAATAAAACTGCATTCTGTTCAGATATTAAGAGAAGGGTATCATTTTCTAATATGAAAGAGATTTACTTAAAGACAAGACTGAATTGGGGGTGGAGTATAAAATTAGCTTCTTTTTGGCAATAATTGAAAGTAAATACTAAATTACACTTCTTTAAAATAGTGTTCTTGACCTTTCTTTTTTCCATAGATCCCTTTGGATTTTGATGAAGTACTTTACCTCTTTTCAGATTAGTCTTTAAATATATAAAGTAAAATGTATAGGATTACAGTAGAAACCAATCATATTAAAAAAGTTACCAAAATATTTTTAATTTTGTTAATGACTTATATAATCTTTTCTCTGCTAGCACATCATATAATATGATATAGTAGCAAATCAAGTATCTCTAATAATTTTGAAGTAGTTATGAGACTAAATGATACTTAAGGATATTATAACATCTGCACAATAAGCTAACAGCTGCAGAAATCAAAGATACATAACCACTAGAGTGTCAGTGCAACATTAAATTTGCTATTTATGAACAACATAGGTCAAATTTATTAAGTCCTAGATATTTGCAATGGGAATTTTCACTTTGAAAATCTTTCTTACATCAGTCAACTATGCATCAGGTAGAGCTTATGAAGATATTTATCTTTTATATATAAGGTGTTTTCTTCTCTATTAAAACAAAAAAGTTGAGGTTTTAAACTGGACTAGATTCAATAGAATAAGCAAAGGTATTAGAAAGTTAGCTGATAGGAAGCATTTTACAGTGACAAAAAACAATAATATGCAGTCAATTATTTTGAACATACTATTTCTTTGTTCAACTTTTCTCTATAATCCAACATCTAACTTAGCACTTTATGGATACAGGTTATGTCAGGCTGAGATTTCTAAAAATGAAAATCTTGAAGATGAGTGCATGCCAGATAACTCACTGGGAGAGGAAGAGTTAGCATTTAAACCAAGAGAACATCTTAACTGAATAATATTTTCCTTCAAAAGTAAAGTCAGTCTGCCAACTAAATATTGTACATAACTACTCAGTGCCAAGTTAAATACTGAAATTTATTTGGAGAGATGAGAGGAGGGAAAAGGACAGGAGGGAAAAGGATGGAAGAAAGGGAGGGGTGAAGGGAGAGAGACAGACACAGAAAGAGGAAGAAAATTAATTGATTTTAAAATTATACACCAATTAAAATTTAAAAATCTTAATTGTTATTTAAAAATATTTTTCCTCAACCAAATATGTCTTTAGAGTTTATTGAAGTGGCTATTTTAAGGATAGGATTAGGGTTGGGAAATAATTTTTACATATATTTATCCTATTGTATCTTTTTTAAAATTGATGAGAGACAGGAAGGGAAAGAAGGAAAGGGAGAGAGAAGGGGAGTGGGAGGCGAAAGGGGAGAGGGAGAGAGAGAGAGAGAGATTTGTTGTTCTACTTGTTTATGCATTCACTGGTTGCTTCCTCTATGTGCACTGACCTGGAATCAAACTTGCAACCTTGGTGTACTGCGTGATGTTCTAACCAACTGTGCAACCTAGCCAGGGCTATTGTGTCTTAATACCCATGCCTTATTAATCACAAGAGTTTAAGGAAGGATCTGGTCAAGATGGCTGCATAGGTAAATGAAGTACTCAAATCCTCCTACAACACAACAAAATCACAACTAAACTACAGAACACCCATCATTGGAACCTTCTGAGATGTGGTTGAACAGAAGTCCTAAATTAAGGATATACAGAAGAAGTCCCATCAACACTGATGGATGTGCAGAGACTCAGAAAAAGCTGGTCCTACATACACATCTGGCAGATAAAAATCTGAAGGGCTATCTTGGCTGAAGAACTTCCCCATGAGGAGTGAAGTCTTTCAGTCGCACACCACAGCCCCCAGCCCACAGTCCCAGTGCTAGGAAGACAAGTTCCATGATGTTTGGCTATGAAAACCAGCAAGGATTTTGGCTGAGTGAGATGGGGTATGGCTTCTGAAATCCCAGGTGCTTCTCTTAAAGGGCCTGTGCATGGACTTAGACTCACTTACTCTGAGCCCTGGGACAGCAGCTTGAAATGCATCAGGGACATATGAGAGGAATTGAATTATTGAGCATCAGGGAAAGACCTGGAGGGGCAGCTTTCTCCAGACATAAGTCTTGGCAGAGGCCATTGTTTCTTCCCTGAACTCTCTCCCACCCCATCCCCCACAGAGCCAGCACCTAAGAACCATATTTGAGACTCCACCAACCTGGAGTCTCACCCTGATTTCCTAAGACCATGGCTCATCCAACTGGTGAACCCACACAAGCTCTTCCCCATGGATTTTCCATAAAAAAGGCCTGTTTTGGCTCATTCTTTAGACTTTCTTAAAATATGTCAAACAAGCAGCATCTGGCCTCAGTGTGTCCCATACCTCTTGCTAAGTGGCTATAGGCCCGGCACTAGTGGCAGCTGCCCTTGGTGTGCAATTTGGCTTCTCCTGGGCACCTCCAAGCCCAGTACAAGTAGCAGTCATTGCCCTGGCCAGTATAGCTCAGTTGGTTTGAGCATTGTCCCATAAACCAAAAGGCTGTGGGGGTTTTTTTCCCAGTCAGGGCACATACTTGGGTTGCAGGTTTAGTCCGGGACTAGTGCATACAAGAGGCAATTGATCAATCTTTCTCTCTCACATTGATGTTTCTCTCTCTCTCTCTCTTTCTCTGTCTCTCTCTCTCTCTCTCTTTCTCTCTCCTCCTTTCTCTCTCCCTAAAATCAATAAGCATGTCCACAGGTAAAACACTAAATGATAATAAAAATAAAAATAAATTTTAAATAATAGCAGCCATTTCCAGATTGCTCTTTACTTCATGCCAGGTAACACTGGGCAGAAACAGGCTGAGGCTGACCTTGGCCTGCACCTCCTGGAAAGCCCCAGAGTTATCACATCCAGTGGACAGCTTTAGACCATGCTGAAGCACGACACAACCCCCTTCACAATGGACACACTCAAGGAGCAGGCTGAGCAGGCCCCAGAGCTTTCTGAACTAAGTCCTGTTCTGTGGGGTCAGCCCCTGCAGAGCTGATCCTCCACAGTGGTCTCAGCCAGTCCTTGCAGCTGATTTATTTGGGGGTAAATCCCTCCCATTGATGTACCAACAGTAATCACGTCTCACCTATAACACGACAGTGCACACAGCCCACACGGGAGATGCACCTGGGGTGACAATCTCAGGTGATCAAGGATGCTGTGCCACTGGACTCTACAGAATACATACTATATAAAGCTACTCTACACAACACAGGTGACATAGCAGCTCTACCTAATACATAGAAACAAACCCAGGGAGGCAGCCAAAATGAGGAGACAAAGAAACATGCCCCAAATGAAAGAAAAGAACTCCATAAAAAGAACTAAACAAAATGGAGACAAGCAATCTACCATATACATAGTTAAAAGCACTGGTTATAAAGATTTTCAATGAACTTAAGGGAAGAGTAGATGAACTTAGTGAGAACTTCAACCAAGGAATAAGACACATAAAAATGAAGATTGAAACACAAAAAAAGACTAGTCAGAAATGAAGAATACATTACAGGAAATCAACAGTGGAAGAGATTAAGCAGAGAATCAAATTAGAGATTTGGAAGATAAAAAAGCAAAAAACACCCAACCAAAACAACAATAAGAAATAAGAATTTAAATAAATGAGGATAGTATAAGGAGCCTCTGGGACAACTTGAAGTACCAATATTCACATCATGGAGTTGCCAAAGGAGAAACGAGAAAGAGAGCAAGGAATCGAAAGTCTATGTGAAAAAAATAATGATGGAAAACTTCCCTAACAGGAAGTAAATAGACATGAAAGTCCAGGAAGCACAGAGTCCCAGACAAGATGAACCCAAAGAGTTCCACACTAAGACACAGAATAAAATGCCAAAGTTTAAAAACAAAAAGAATCTTAAAATCAGCAAAAGAAAAGCAGTTAGCCACCCATAAGGGAGCTCCCATAACACTGTCAGCTGATTTCTCAGCAGAAACTTTGTAGGCCAGAA
Source organism: Micronycteris hirsuta (assembly GCA_004026765.1). Lineage (NCBI taxonomy): Eukaryota > Metazoa > Chordata > Mammalia > Chiroptera > Phyllostomidae > Micronycteris > Micronycteris hirsuta. The sequence goes on from PVJI01002071.1 coordinate 135,845, forward strand.
AGAATTGGCATGAAATATTCAAAGTGATGAAAAACAAAGATCTACAACCAAGATTGCTCTACCCAGCAAAGCTATCATTAGAATCAAAGCATAGAGCTTCCCAGACAAGAAAAGGCTAAGGGAGTTTATCACCACCAACCAGTATTACAAGACAGGTTAAATGGTCTTCTTTAAGAAGACGAAAAAATTTCAGTAATAAAATGGCAATAAAGACATATCTATCAACAATTACTTTAAATCAAATGGATTAAATGCACCAATCAAAAGACATATGGAGGCTTAATGGATTAAAAAAACAGGACCCTTTCATATACTATCTATAAGAGATTCACTTCAGATCAAAGGACATACACAGACTGAAAAGTAAAGGGATAAAAAAAGATATCTCATGAAAATAAAAACAAACAAAAAAAGCTAGCATAGCAATATTTATACCAGACAAAATACTTTTAAACAAAGGTACATAACAATAGACAAAGAAGGACCCAGCAATTCCACCTCTGGGTATTTATACAAAGAAACCCAAAATACTAAATAGAAAAGAATATACATCCATATGTTCATTGCAGCATTATTTAGAATAGCCAAGATATGAATGCAACCTAAGCATCCATCAAGAGATGAATGGATACGAAGTGGTGCATATATACAATGGAATATGGCTCAGTCATAACAAAGAATGAAATCTTTCCATCTGCAACAACATGGATGGGCCTAGAGGGTACTGTGCTGAGTAAAATATGTCAGATAATGAAATACAAATGCCATATTATTTCACTTATATGTGGAATCTTAAAAAAAATAAATGAACAAGCAGAACAGAAATGGACTCATAGGCACAGAGAACATTTTGACAGTTGCCAGAAGAAAGTGCAGTTGGGGGAGGATGGGTCAAAAAAGTGAAGGGATTAAGAAGTGCAAATTGGTAGTTACAGAATTGTCACGGGATGTAAAGTACAGCATAGGGGGTATAGTTAACAATATTGTAGTAACTGTGTGTGGTGTCAGACGGGTACTAGATTTATTGGGGTGATCACTTAGGAAGTTACATAATGTCTAATCACTTGGTGGTATGCTAGAAAATAATATAATATTACATATTAACTGTAATTTAAAAATAAAAGCTTGTTTAAAGTGAAAAATTTGGGGTGAAAAAGGAGTCTAGGGCAATAAAGGCTGATGCAAAGCTGAGCAGCACTACCCTAAGGCTTGGAGCACAGCAAGCCACCACAGAGGGGAGCAGGACATTGACCAAGTATTTCCTTTCCCACTAGGACTTTTTGCTCTTCTCATGGGGAAGGCACTACACTTCGCTACCTTGGAAACAGCCTGGTGGCCTAGTTTGATAGGAACTTGTTCAGCTGGGTATAATGGGCTGCTCAAAATAATTGTGTTTCACACAGAAGAAACAACCTTGAGAAAAACACTAGTAATAACTTACTATACATAATGTGTCAGATTGTAAAGGCACTTTACATATATGATCTCTGAGATACTTCTGTATGCAACATGTGAAGAAAATTAAATGTTACACTCTGAACAGTGACAGCCTCTACATGTAGGAAATAGCCACAAAACCACCACATCAAAAGATCTTACTTTTATAACAAGTCCATTTATTGCCTTATATGGTTAGATTTTATATACTACTTTCATTCAATTTAACAAGCAGCTTGATGTGGTTGGGGGGGCGGGCAGCAAGACCATTTAGAACAAGATTACCTGGGTTTGAGTTATGCTCTGTGCTATACCACTTGTATGCTGAAGCACATGTATACTGGGCAAGGGTATTCACTGCATCATCATAAAATTTCTTATTTGCAAAATGAGGAAGATAAACTGTGATGTCTGTAATCCCCACTAGATTCAAATAAAACAATAACTGGAAAAATTCCTTAAACAACACAGGATGTTTCATGAATAGTGTTATGCATTTATTTTTATTTCACTATTTGATATTTGATGCAGCATCTTTGCAAAGAAGTCTCCCCTAAACTCTCAGTTTGGACTATTTTCTTTCGTTGTGCTTGCATAGTACCCTGTGAAAATATTTATGAGAAAGTTTAAATAGCTATTTCATCTTCCTCACCGCACATTCACAGTGACTATGCATTACTCATTTTTGTAATGGTAGAGTGCAGTACATTAGAGATGCTAAACAAACTTTGCTGAACTGTACTAAGCTAAAATTTTAAAATATTTAAGAAAATCAATATTTATTATAGGCAAGCATTAATTATATTTCCGGGTTTCTCTAATAATCTCTGCAGTCACTATTATTTTGGTTAAAAATATCACTGAAAAAACACAGAAGAAAAAGATAACCCTCTACCCTCAGATAGTTTATAAAAATACAGTTTAAAATAAATGTTCACCATTTACTGACTATTTCACATCTCATTTTCTTTATTCATACTATTTTATTTCTTCTATAGTTGAGATTCCATTGAGATATAAGTAGAATTATTTTATTTTCATTTAATGGGACATGAAATCTTTTGAGCCTTTAAGTTAAAGTTCTTGAATTTATATTTTAAATTTTTCTACTAGTGCTTTAGAAGTGTATGTATTAAGCATTCTGTATTTATTTTTGAACAAGCACTGGGACTCAATCCAGATATTTGCTAGGGCACTGCACAGAAACTAGAGTCGTTTTTCTTCACATGGAGCTGTTTAACACACACACACATACACACACACACACACAGTACCTTCAGCTGCCTGTATCCCACATGTTGTTCCCTGTACTCATATTTCATGCCTCTTACCACGCACACACAATATATTATTCATATTGAAAGTTTGGTGGTCGTACACCTGACCTTACGTCAGTAACCATTGTTAGTGTTGATTATGGAGAAAACGCTGTTTCTGTACAACCATAAATTTCTCTTAATCATAATATGGTTACCTGTCCTCTAAATATATTCTTAGGTATTCTTAAAGCAAGTTCTAATTCTAGCAAGAATAATTACACATTTTAAGTCTTTGGCTATGCCAGTACAATTCCAACAGTGACAGTTTTCACTTAATTAGGTTAATTGGAGAAGATATTTTCAGCATCCCAGGAAAATAAGCCTACTAAAAGCATGCATTTCAAATGGTGTAGTTGCTTTTAAACTTCAAAAGATTCATATTATAACAGTATGCACATCTCATTTAGTCTAATAAAACGCCTTCACAAAACCACAGGGCCTTCTAATGCACACAAAAGATCAAACATCAGCCTCAGATTTTCTTCTTAATAATTTTAATTTGCTTTTTTTAGAATCAAATTTGTTTTAAAGAGAGCCGTGTAGAGTAATTCCTACCAATATAGATGAGGTTCATCAGAAATGACAGCAGTTAACTTGTCTGGGAGTTTACAGTTTTTCACAGGAGGCCTCGCAGGCCTCAGCAGCTCGAACTTGGACTGCCAGAGCACCGACTTGTAACCACCCAAACAACCGCACATACCTAAATTACAGCAATTTTCGTTTCACGCACGAAGTATGAAATGCCTCCACTGGCAGCAAGATTCTCTGTACTCAGCTTATGATAACGGGGTTACCAGACAGGCCTTCTGCCTATCTAGATTTTTATAATAAACCCTCACAGTACTAGAAAATATGTGATTAGTTAGTTTAAAGCAGTTCTGTAATCTAAATGATCCATTTACTTATTGACTATAGAGCCTTGCAGTGATCATTTGGTCATCAGATCATTAATATCTTGATGACTATTTAAAATTACCTCAATAAAGTCAAAAAATTAAGTAAAAACTTTCAGTTTAACCATTACATGTCATTTTTCTGACAGAAATGACTATAATTCTGAAGAAAGGTTTATTAATATTTTACAGGTGAATTAGATCATTTAAAATGATTTAATACAATAACATGTTACAAAAAAATAAAGATGACATGAACATTTTGGTACTGGCCTTCAATTCTATTTAAAGCTGCTGAAAGCATAAATTTAATGATAAAATATAATCAGAAAGTATACTGCATACTATAAAAGTGATAAAAACAAATAGCATTTATTTTATATTGTCTCCATGTCCAAATTGAAGATCTTCTCAACAAAAATGTCATGAGAGAATTTCTCAAATATCTAGACTAGAGCACTAAGACTTCAAACATAGCCTCAGCAGTAAAGCACGGAAAAGTTTATTTATTGCATATCATTGCAATATTTTACTTTATTTATGCAGTCTAAGATATTTGAAGCAATTTTATGTTGATAACTATTGGTTCTCACTGAATTATCCCTTTGCATTCCTGCTAATAATACTGATAATTCTATATTTAATAATTAGTCTGGCTCGTCAAATTAAGAACACTGAACACTTATGCAAAAGATTGTAATGAGAACATCTGTTGTTTTCTTTCCATTAAAAAAAAAAAAAAAAAAAAACCCTTACCGGATAGGGTGGATTACATTTTTTATTGTTGCATTTTAGATTTTTTTTAATTTAAAGTGATACTGATGTATATATATTTGAGTTGGATAACTGTGACATATATTTTTGTGCAAAATGGAAAACATTAGGGACATAAAAGTGAGCAGGATAAATGTAAAATATCCTAATTGAGGAAAGTTATTCTTATAAAGGTAAAGGATATTTCAGTTGAATATCCGGAATGATTTCCTGACTATGAACAATAAATGAATTATGGAACAGCTTCCTGAGACTGTGGAAGAAGCTCAATCACAAAGGCTATTTTAAAATAGACTGGGGAAACTGCTGAAGGTACATTTTGTAGAATAGGAAATGTAGCTTTTCAAAAGGATAGAATGAGTAAATCAAATTTGGTATTTTTTTATGGGCTTATATTTTGGGATTGCACTGATAAAATAAATTTTGAACTGCAGACAGCCAGCATTTCACATCCCTCACCCCTGGTCTGTATTGCACAAACTCTATTGCAGACAGTGGCCGAAAGGCCTGGGGCTTCTTTCTCTATCTAGTCCCCACTCATAGGTACACCACAGGCATGGCATGCAGGTCAGGAGTAATGGGGCCTGATCACATTTGGCCCCAACTCACTCAGAAGGGAAAGTTCTATGCTAGGGGTGGAAACCCAAGAAAACTAGAAGGTACCACCACTGCCCAGTGTCCTTCTTGTAAAGGAGAAGTGTCACTTTTTATTTATTATTAAATTTTGGGGGGTAACATTGCTTAATAAAACTATATAGGTTCCAAGTCCACAACTCTATGACATATCATCTGTATATTGCATTGTGTGCCCACCATCCAAATTCAAATCTCCTCCTGTCAACACGCACTTGACCCCCTCTACCCTTCACTGCCACCCCTGTTTTTCTCTGGTCACCACCATACTGTTATCTGTGTCTATGAGTTTTTGTTTGTATTTGTCTTGTTTGTTCATTTGTTGCTTTCAGTTTTATATCCCACATATGAGTGAAATCATGTAGTTCTTGCCTTTTTCTATCTTATTTATTTTGCTTAGCATAATATTCTTAGGATCCATCCAACATTGTCACAAATGGCAGCATTTTATCTTGTCTTATGGCTGAGTAATATTCCATTGTATTTGCCCCATCTTCTTTAAACAATCCAATTTAAAAATGGGCAGAGAACCTGAACAGACACTTCTCCCAAGAAGACATACAAATGGCCAAGAGATATATGAAAAGATGTTCAACTTCACTAACTATTAGGGAAATGCAAATAAGTACAACAATGAGATATCCCCTCACACCTGTTAGAACAGCTATTATCAACAAGACAGGTAACTCGTGTTGGAGATGTTGCAGAGAAAAAGGACCCCTCATTCAGTGACGGTGGGACGGTAAACTGGTGCAGCCACCATGGAATATAGAATGGGAGTTTCTCCAAAAATTAAGGAGAGCTACCATACGACCTTCACAAAAACCCTCTTCTGAGGATCTACCCCAAAATTTGAAAACATTTATTTGCAAAGATATCCGTACCCCTATTTTCGCTGCAGCATTATCCTGGGTGGCCAAGACACGGAAACAAGCAAAGCGTCCGTCAATAAGAGTGTGGTGTTGGAGAGAAGCAGACCACCGTCTAGCCTTCAGCTATAGAGCAGTGAGGCACACAGATTTTACCAGCGAGAAGAGAGGTCTTAAGAACAGAGAGTTTCAAAGGTCACCCCAAAGGAACTGACTTTGTTAGGAACAGAGTGTGGGGATGATGGCGCCTAAAGGCAAACATTCTCTATAACAACGAGAATTTGGGAAGCGAGCATCAAGAGTAGGATAGTAATTCCATGAGAATAATAAGCTAAACTATAGATCAGCTATAATTTCCCATAGAGAACCAGGTAAAGAGACAGTCAAGAAATGCCCTCCTGGGTTTAGAACAAATCTGAAAGACTGGCCTTTAAATCTATTCCTGCAAAGGAGCCTGAAATTAACTGGATCAGACTGTAGAACAATTTTTATCTTTGGGCATTTTTTAAAAACAATAGCACAGTCAATTTGCAATTAATGCTGAAGAACAAAAACAGATAATCTTATCTGTGCAAAAAGCCTTCCCAAAATTGTTCTGATATTTTATTTTATTTTTAAGATCTTGTTTATTTTTTAGAGAGAAGCGAAATGAGGAAGAAAAAGAGGGAGAGAAACATCAATGGGTGAGAGATACAGATTGGTTGCCTCTCCCATGCCCCCAACCAGGGACCCAGCCCACAACCCAGGCATGTGCCTTGACTGGGTCTCGTACTGGCAACCTTTTGGTTCACAGGCTGGCACTCAATCCACTGAGCCACACCAGCTGGGGCTGATAGTTTATTTTAAAACAAGCACTGCTACCTCTACTTTTTATTAAATTTATTGGGGGGACACTGGTCAACAAAACCATACAGGTATCAAGTGTGCAACTTAATAACAGTGTATTGAACACTTTTCTAGAAAATACACAAGTATTTTTTAAAATAGACAGAATGTGGAAGGTCATAGTATGATTAATGAGCAAATGGAATTAATGTCTGAATCTAGATAAAATTAAAATAAAGAATAGTTTTTTCTTCATATCCACTAAAGATAAAACAAGAAAATAATATATATTATTACAAATAATATATATATATATATATATATTACAATATAACTGAAGTGATGAAGGCCACAGTTACTTCTGCAAAATCAATTAGAGATTCAAGGCTACTACAAAGAATTATAATATAGAAGACACAGCCTGTGGCCCCCTGTGTTTAATATATTTTCACAATATGGTAAAATTTTTCACTCTACATTATAGCTATCTATTTACAGTTATTTATATAATCTACTTCATTCACAAAGGCTATAAGGCAATTTACAGAAATATTAATGGAAATGAAACACAATTAGCATATGAGCCTGAATAATTCTTATAAAAAATACTATAAGACTCAACACAATTATGAAATTAGAAAATAGATTTAGTTCTGACTCCGTTTTTGGACAAAGAAAAGAGAAATATATAAATAGTTATGGTTTCAAATTCTTATCCCAAGAAAGTTGCTATGAAGTCCAGCGTCTTCTAGATGAAGGTCTGAGAGAACATCTCCTGCAGGTCCTTATTCTGGGATTACTGACAAATAACAGGAAGATGGACCGTATGTATGGTCTCATACCAGATCATACTTGTCAAATTTGAAAAATATCAAAATTATACAGTTTATTTCAATTTATCTTAGTGAGTACATCAATAAATACATTAGAAAACTAATGACCAAGCTAACATAACCATACTTTAATGGAATAAAGTCTTTCAACTGCTTAGAGTTAGGAAATGGGGATGGTAGACGAATTAATAGCAAACCTAGACAAATATGTTTATAATGGTTTATAATATCAAATTATAGTCTCATTAAAATAAAATAAATTTGAAAAAACTCTAAGATAGACTTGTGAATGCTAAAGATAAAAGGTCGCTGAAACAAAAAATAAGGTCTCTGTATAATCACAATACAGTAAGTGCTATGAATTCTACATATATTATGCCTCCAATTTATATGCATTATATTTTGAGATTCAATAATTCAGACTTTTAAAAATATCATGTTCCTTAGTGTTTATGTAAGGTTCTACTGGTGTGTATAACAGTCTAAAAAATTAGCTTATGGGCCGTTGATATATGTAACTTTTTTAGGAAAGCACGTTTTGACAAGCAGCCAAGGTTTCCCAGTGCTGTAAAATCTGCACATTCTCAATAATGCTCACTTCCTTTCAGAAGAAGACAATATATCTTTTTCTTTTCCTTATCAGGAATCTGAATTCACACATTTGAAATAAAGAACTAAATCCTCTCATGAAAAACAAATGATGATGACAGAGTTCATATGGTGAAGTAATTACATCTATTTCATCACAAGCTAGAGTTAGTTTGGTTTGGTTTGGTTTGGTTTGGTTTGATCCGGAAAGATATTTCAGTTGTGTGCAACGGTATATCTACAGGTGTAGTCCATCCTCTTTTACTAATAAAGTTACTTTCTTGAGGGCATCAGTCTGTGGAGTCCCTCTAGATTATGTTTATAAAATTTAAAAATGTAAATAGGTATACCTAGCTTTAGTAAATATTTAGTTTCAAAGTTGTAACTGAAGCATTGGTTTTCTAAAAGTGAACTCATACTTTAAAGTATCACCAAAAAACAAACAAACAAAAAAACCTCAAAGGTAAATCCTCTGTCCAAAAAGTTACATTTTTTTTTAAAGATTTTATGTATTTATTTTTTTAGAGAGAGGGGAGGGAGAAAGAGAGGGAGAGATACAGCAATGTGTGGTTGCCTCTCACATGGCCCCCACTGGGGACCCGGCCTGCAACCCAGGCATGTGCCCTGACTGGGAATCGAACCGGGACCGCTTGATTCCCAGCCTGCACTCAATCCACTGAGCTACACCAGCCAGGCCCAAAAAAGTTACATTTATGGGGTGAAAAAATAATCAGTGTTCTGAGTATAGATGCATAACAATCAAGTTTATGTAGACGAAGATACAGAATATTGATATTTATAAACTCATATCTATAGCTAAAACAAACCCATATATACAAAGAAAAAACTACATACCTCACTAAAGGAAAAAAAGGTGTGGCAAGTTTCATATTACAGCTTGCTGAAACGTCAACATTATACTGTGGGCAACAACCACAGTATAATGAGTAAATATATGCTACTAATAGCACTGTAAAAACTTAAACAAGCCAAATTACAAAGCAATTAAGAAAATATAATTTTCATAAATGAATTATTCATTATATTAAATTCAAAGGTGTGAGATGAGCCCAATTTACACCCAAAGCTTAAAATACATGATCGCATGTGATCACAGGAGCTCTGTTGCGCGAACAACGAGGAAACTGAAGCTCAGGGCCTGGGTACCTTGCCTGAAGTCTCCTTAAATCAAATGATGGAAGCAGGTATCACACCCAAGATTCTAGAACCCTGAAGCCTTTCGACTGTCCTTTAGTCAGCAGTCAGAGCACACACACACACCCTTCTGTCTCTCGTAAAATCGTTGAATTTTGAGTGACGCTGCCATCTGTGTTTTCCCCAATTTGTGCATATGGATGTAATTATTTCTACGACTAGCTTTTGTGAGGCTAAGCTGCACCTGAAAACGACAGTTTGCATGAACAAAGAAGTCGTTCACACACTCACTACTCTCACAGTTTAATATTACAATCATAATTGTGCTTTGTTTTAATTATCAATTAGTAGTAGTAATCCACATTTTCAATTGCCACTATTTTTAAACCCTAAGCAAGAAAATAAAGAGCATTTTTTGCTTCAAAGAAATTTTCTAAATTGAAACTTTTCTTCCATTTAGAGTGTTTTTATTTTTTGAGCTTAGTATTGCCAAATATTTCTATTTCTATGAGCAGGGGAGGGAAGTGAAGAGGAATAACACAGCTCAGTAGAAATATAAATAAAAATCAATTGTCTGGAATTGGATTCTCTAGCACTTTCATTATATAAAATCTGTAGGAATAGGCACAGGACCAATAACAAAACATGACCTTGAAATTACTTAAAAGCAATTAAATTGCCTTAGTGAACAAGAAAAAATAAAGAGTAACAAAGAATAAAGGAAGTTCATTTTTAAGCAAGAAACTTGATGTAAATGTTCAAAATTGATGCTTGTAGTAAATATAAAGGATTTATAAATAATTTCAAATACAATGTTACTAATAATTGGTCTATTTTGAGAAATAAAAAAATAACATTGGGAATAAAGAGAAAAATAATATTTAATATATGAGGTTTTCTTAGGCAGCAGTGATAGCATGAAAGATTATCTGAACTTTACCAATGAGCTTTCCTCTTATTTTAGCCCAAACAAATGCCTGTGTTATAGATGGTATGAAAGTTGGATTTGTTTTAATATATAGGTTTTTCACCATTTATGGTCGAGGCAACTAAAAGCATTAGTATTATAGTAAGCAGTTTTAGAATGTAATATAATCTCTTTAAGTGTATTTAAATAATTTAGAAATTACATTATACTTAACTTAAAATTAGTTTCCTGGAATTAGTCAGCTTACCTTAGAGTTGTAATATTGTTTCGCGGATCACAATTTAAACACACCTTTCATACTCAAGTTATATAAACCTAGTTTTTATAAAGCACAGGGAGTATTTATACAGTAGAAACTATATAAACCAAGAATCTTGTTAAACAGTTCAGCAACAATTTCCCACGATAAATTCATAATTAGATTTTTGTAGAAAGAATGTCCAGGAAAGTATAATTAGGAAGTTAATAAAAATGATTTTCTAATGTACTTTAACCTATTACAATAAAAAGTTAGAGTTAATACATTACTTTTAGAGCATTACTGATTAGTACTCTAAGAATAGCAACCAGCAGATAGAGTTTAAGATAAATTTCTCCTACAGTAAAAAATCGAGAAGCATATATAGGGTATTTCAGAGGCAGCCTATCTGCATACAATGCAGCTTCCTCAAATTCCTTCAATCTGCCCTCCACTGCCACCAAATGGGCCTGTCTGTCACCTTCAGTCACTAGGTTGAGAATATGTCCTTTCTTCCTTCCTATTAACCAGAGAAGCATCAAGGTTGTTATTCTTCATGACGTTTAAATTCATTATTCATTCCCTGGCTGGTGTAGCTCAGTGGATTGAGCACAGGCCTGCGAACCAAAGGGTCACCAGTTCGATTCCTAGTCAGGGCACATGCCTGGGTTGTGGGCCAGGTCCCCAGTTGGGGGCGCGTGAGAGGCAACCACACATTGATGCTTCTCTTCCTCTCTTTCTCCTTTCCTTCCACTCTGTCTAAGAATAAATAAATAAAATCTTTTAAAAAATCATTATTCAGGACTCCCCAGTACTGGTAATCTCCTTTTGATACTAAAGCCCGTCTTTGTCACCCCTACTCACACACCATTACTTCTCTCTTCTTCACTTCAGCAGGGACTGAACTACAATTGTCACCACTGCTGCATAAAAATAAATGGCAGTCAGGATGTGGTTATCAAATGAGAGGACACAAAGGACTGCTTCATTATCAGAGGCACAAATCATTATAAAAAGGCGAGTCCCAAACTGAGGTATCCATGGATCAGAGAGCAGAGGACAGAGGAAGATATCTTTCTCAACTTTCAAGTTCCCCTTCAAAGCAACTTCCTCAATGAAGCCTGTGCTTTCTCCAAAACTGAGATTTGAACAACATAGCATGTATTTCTTGAACCAATCATTAGATATTTATTATTTGTTCCTTTGAGGGAAGGAATTTTTTGTTACACCTCACAATATTCATCACAATAAAATTGCATGTAAGGTATACTCAAAGCACAAGTACCCCTATTAATTCAGAAAGCGAGAGTATTCATTTTATTTATTTATTTTTAAAGATTTTATTTGCTTTTAGAGAGAGGGGAAGGGAGGGAGAAAGAGAGGGAGAGAAACAGCAATGCATGGTTGCCTCTCACATGGCCCTCACTGGGGACCTGGCACGCAACCCAGGCAAGTGCCCTGACTGGAAATCGAACCTGCGACCCTTTGGTTCGCAGCCCGCGCTCAATCCACTGAGCTACACCAGCCAGGGCATATTAAAGAATTTTAATATGGTCAACAACCTTAATTAAAAAATAACAGAGGTATGAAGAAATTAATAGAATTAACAAATTAATTTTCAAAATTTATGATATAAATATGAAGATTTTTTTAGTGAGTCTGTGGAAAATTGTTATTTTCTTTCTTGGAACATTTTGGTATTTTATGCTAAGTGAAATAAGCCAGGCAGTGAAAGACAAATACCATATGATCTCAACTGTAAGTGGAACCTAATCAACAAAACAAACAAGTGAGCAAAATACAACCAGAGACATTGAAATAAAGAACAAACTAACAGTAACCAGAGGGGAGGGGAAGGGGGGTAGCAGGGGAAAGAAGGGGAAAGGTCAGCAAGGAACATGTATAAAGGACCCATGGACAAAGCCAAAGGGGGGTATGATTGAATATGGGAGGTGTCAGCAGGTGAGGTGGGGGAGGGGAATGGTGGTGGGAAAACGGAGACAACCGTACTTGAACAGTAATAAAAAATATTAAACATAAAAAAGAGTTAGTACAATGGGCAAGAATTATTTTTTAATATCACATAGAAGTCTCGAATGCTCTGAAACATGAAGTGAGGAAAGTTTGTGCTTTAAAGATGGACGGCATCAGATCAAGCGCCAGCTCATTGTATCTGTGTTTTATGATCTTAGGTAAGTTATTTTACCTCAGCTTCACTTTGTACAATGTGAAAGGAAAATTCATTCATTAAGTAAACATACATCATAAAGCCATCATCAATCTGCTTTCTACTCAGGGAATCTATTTTGATCGTGAATAGTAAACTGGTTTCTAGATTTTAATGAGATCCAGGTACTAATGACCTATGCTATTTTTGAAGAAATCTGTCATATTTATAAAATGTTTAAAGAATCTTTTGGTTGTATGGACAGGAAATTGCTTGAATTAGAGCCTTGAGACTAAGAAAACCCAAGGCTTAAGCACACTGCTCTATTGTGGTTCAACCACAGAGTCCATTAAAGGTTGAGGCTACTTCATACTGTTAAACACCAGACGTAGTATCAAAGCATAAATAAGATAAATCAATAGTCATTTGACAATGGTCTACCTTCAAAGCAAACTACATTTGGATATCTAATAGCATTCATACCTATGGAATATTAGTCATATGGGAAAAAAACATGCTGTATGGAGTAAAAGGGGATATACTGTTTGTGAAATATGAGTAAAAAGTATTTCAGGGTATGTTCAGGGTCTGTGACCTAAGTTTTGGGTAGGAATATCTTTGGAATGATAATACTTGATCTACCACAGTCCATTTTTCTAATATTACTCACTTACATCCAGGACCAAAATAAAACTCATGATACTACCACATAAAGGGAAATTATGGGCAGTGATGTGGATTTTCTGGTAAGAGGACACAGGGCACTTCTAAATTAGGAGTGATGCAAGCCATTGTAAGAAGGTGAGTCCTGGAACAGAGAGCAGGAGGCAGTAGGCTGAAAGAATACTTCAAGAAGCCAGGTCTGTATGCGATATTGAGGTGGTTTCAAATATGGAAAAGAGGAAAATAAGAGGGGGGAAAATCAAGGGAAGGGTACTAGGGTATCCAGAAATGAAGAAGAGATATAGATAGAAGATGAGTCGACAGTCTTTATAATTTCTCTGTGGAATTAATGTTAAAATCAACTGAATTACAGGGGTTCTACAGGTACTTCCAGACAGTAAGAACATGAAACTCAATTTATAAATATAGAGAAATCTTGCATGCACAGCAATATAAAACATAATACTAAGTATTTCGACTCAAGCACATAGCCAGGTGACTTACATAAGAAGCCTTGGAAAACATGAAAAACTAAATTTTCTTCAAAATCCAACATTTTCTGCCCTCTTTTCCAGATAATAAATGTGACACTCTGGCTAGACAACCTGAACACTAGCCTCAGGTTTTACCCAAGGAACTGTAAAATTTCTGCACTGACTGATGAGTGATACTTCAGCTCGCGTAAGTTGCCAACTCACAGGGAAAAATAGCTGATGTCATCACGCTTTGATAACAGCACCTGAATAGCCAAAGGATTAGGGAGAGAGTAAATACACAGGTACCACGAGTATACAAAGGTGCTTTGAGCTCTGTATAGCCTAAACTTTGACCAATGTTAATATGACTGGTGCAGCCACTGTGGAAAACAGTATGGAACTTCCTCAGAAAACTAAAAATGGAACTGCCTTTTGACCCAGCAATTCTACTACTGAGAGTATACCCTAAGAACCCTGAAAAACCC